>JANDJZ010000924.1:0-15986 GCA_027943245.1 Acanthamoeba sp. SK_2022b | reverse complement strand
GGATGCTGTGGTGTTGTGGGGTTGTGATGGCATAAGATGGTGTAGTTGAGACGGTGCTGTTGTGCTGGTGATGATGGTGTTGTGATAGTGTGATGTTGTGGTTGTATTGTGGGGGTGTTTGTGTGGTGGTGGTGATGGTGTTGTGGTGATGTTGTGGTGTTGTTGTAGTGTGGTGTTGTGGTGTGGTGCTGTGGTGGTGTTGTAGCAAACACAACAATGTGGTGGTGTTGTGGTGTGGTTTTGTGGTTTTGGTGTGTTTTGATGTTGTGGTGGTGTGATGGTGGGGTGTGGTGGTGATGTTGTGGTGGTGATGTGGTGGTGATGTTGTGGTGGGGTGTGGTGGTGATGTTGTGGTGGTGATGTGGTGGTGATGTGGTGTGGTGTTGTGGTGGTGTGGTGTGGTGTTGTGGTGTGGTGTTGTGGTGGTGTGGTTTGGTGTTTATGTGGTGGTGTTGTGGTGCTGTGGTGTGTTGGTGATGTTGTGGTGGTGAGGTTGTGGTGCTGTTGTGGTGCTGCAGTGGTGAGGTGATGAGGTTGTGGTGTTGTAGTAGTGTGTTGTTGTGGTGTTGTGGTTGCGTTGTGGTGGTGAGTGGTGTGGTGTTGCTACTGCGGTGTCAGGCTGATGTTGTGGTGTGGTGTTGGGGTGATGTCGCGGTCTTGTTGTGGTGGTGATAGTGTGGTAGTGGTGTGGTGTTGCTACTGCAGTGTCAGGGTGATGTTGTGGTGTGGTGTTGGGGTGATGTTGCGGTCTTGTTGTGGTGGTGTGGTGGTGGTAGTGTGGTGATGCTGTGGTGATGATGTGGTGATGCTGTGGTGATGATGTGGTGATGTTATGGTGTTGTGGTGATGGTGATGGTGTGATGTTGTGTGTTGTGGTGTGGTGTGATGATGGTGTTGTGATGTTGTGGTGTTGTGACAGTGTGGTGATGGTGTTGTGATGTTGTGTGTTGTGACAGTGTGGTGATGGTGGTGTGGTGATGGTGGTGTTGTGGTGATTTTGTGGTGTTGTGGTAGTATTGGTGAGGTGATGGTGCTGTGGTGATATTGTGGTGCTGTGGTGGTGTTGTTGTGATGATTGTAGTGGTGTTGTGGTGGTGCTGTTGTGGTGATGGTGTGGTGGTGGACGTTGTTGTGTTGTGGTGATGTTGTAGTGATGGTGTTGTGGTGGTGATGTTGTGGTGGATGTTTATGTGTTGTGGAGATGGTGTTGTCCATCCGTTTTATGTTTTGATGCAGCTGAATTACTGTAGAGAGAGAGAGAGAGAGTGAGGCAGACTGACTCTTGGTGTTATGTGGCCTCTTGTGGGGGCTGTGTTGCTGGTGGCACTCATCGCCACTTGCAGCTGGAGGCAGCATCCAGCTTCTCCTGGATGATAGGCACATCACTAAGGGGTGGGAAAAAGTTGGAGTCAGGACAAAAGAGTGACAGGGAGTGTTGCGAGCCCTCCACAAGCTGGTTGCCATGAAGCAACTTGCTGGTGTTCAAAAAGGCAATGTTGCCTGGCTGGAGGTGGAGCCTTGCACACAGCTTGGGCACACAGGCCCTTGGCAACATTGCCAGCATCCATGACACATTGAACACATGTGTGGAATGGTCCAAAAGGGCACTCCTTGCCAAGATCGACCTTGCTATACCATTTTGCCAGGCCAGCAAACTCATGCTTGACACAATGTTGAAGAGCTTGGCATTGGCAGTGACAAACTCTGCTGCACCTGGCAGTGAAGTCCTTGGATTTCCTCAACTTGTGGCCATAGGGCCACCAGTGGCAAAAGTGGTAGGCTGAGCCTGCTGTCCAGGTGCTCCTGCTGGTCCTGCCTGCACGCAGGCCCTGCTGCTTGCCATGAAAGGCCATGGCTGACACAGGCCCTCAATGACTGGCAGTGGCACAGTGTGGCAGTGCATCTGCATTGCCTGTACACATGTGTGTCAACAAAAAACAAAAGCACACACAGGTGCTGGTTGGGCAGGCTGCTGGAGCTATGAGGGAGGGGGAGGGGGACACACCACACCGCCCTGGGGCAGCTCCCATTGCACAATGTTGTGTGGCATGTTGTCATTGATTGTTATCCATGGCACAGACTCACCTGGCACAACAGCTCATACAGCTTCGCATCTTCGCCGCTGCCCACTTGCCCTGCCATTGAGATGCAGTAAATCTGTTGTGAAGGTGGTGTGAGGCTCCTGTGACTGTGGAGAGGGGTGGAAAAAGTGTTACATCACTTGGAGCACAGCATGCACACACACACACACATAATGCACACACTGCGCACATCATGCACACTACACATGAAGCACACACACATAATGCACACACTGCACACATCATGCACACATAATGCACACACACATCAACACAAGATGGAAGTTAGGCAGTGATACGCACTCTGGCTGGTCAGTAGGAGGTGCCAGTTCCTCCATGGCAGTGGTGTCTGCAGCCATTGCTGCTCACATTTTGGCTTGCTTGGCCTTTTTACAACACTCTTATTTGATCTTAGATTGCTTTCCCCGTCTCCCAAATTGCCTCTTTTCTTCCTGCTTCCTGCAGCCACAAAACAACAGCACATGTACACACACACTTAGCCTGCTCTGCTCTTGCACCATCATGAGGCGCAAAAGCTAGTGAGCAAAAAGAGACTCTCATTTGCACCATCATGAGATGGTGAACTGGCAAGAGTGTGCTAGCATATAAAGAGAGAAAGAGAGAGAGAGAGAGAGAGAAGAGACTCTGATTCACACCATCATGAGACAGCAAATGCCAGATACTCATGTGCCATTGTGAGATGGCACAAGAGTGCTAGCAGCAAGGGTGGCTCACCATCATGAGATGGTGCAAGAGAGAGCTAGCAGCAAGGGCAGCTGACCATTGGGAGATGGCACAAGAGGAGAGGCTCTCCTGCACCATTGTGAGATGGTGCCAGAGGCCTCACCTCCTCTCACTCCTCCTGTTTCCTGTGCCATTGTGAGACGGCGCAGGAGATCAGAAAGAGAGAGAGAGCTGCACCTGCATGTGAACCTTGGTTCTGCCTCTGTGTCTCTCAGGCGCCATTGCAAGATGGTGTGCTTGAAAGAAAGCGCCTGGCAGAGCCCCGTCACCATTGCAAGACGGTAAGAGGGAGATGGGCTGTTTGGGGGGAAGAAGAACAATATTTTTTGAAACTGACAGAGGGGAAAAAACATCTGGAGCTGTGACTTCCATTGCTTGTGAGGGCTGGCTTCTTAGAAGTGGAGAGAGGGGAAGGGGGCGTTTTTGCCTCTTGGCACGCTGCTGGTGTGCTGCTCCATTAAAGGAAAAGTGTAGAAATGAGCTGTTGCCAGTGCCAACATGCCACAGGGGTGGTGTCTGTCCTTGCTGTTTGATAGAGCAAAGCGCAAAGTTGGGCGTTGTGTTGTGGTTTCATTGCAGTAGTGGGTGATGTTATGGTGGTGTGGTGATGTTGTGGTGTTATTGTGGTGGTGTTGTTGTGGTGATGTGGCATGTGTGGTGTTTTTGTGGTGATGTTTTGGTGTTGTTGTGGGAGTGTTGTGATATGGTGCTGTAGTGATGGTGATGTGGGTGTTGATTTAGTGATGTTGTGGTGGTGGTGATGTTGTTGTGGTGTTGTGGTAGTTGTGTTGTGGTAAAGTGGTGTGCTGCAGTTATGGTGATGCTGTGGGTGATGATATAGTGATGTTGTGGTGGTGGTAGGAGTAGTAGTAGTGGTGGTAGTGGTGTTGGGTGATCTTGTTGTTGTTGTTGTGGTGATGGTGGTGGTCAGAGGTGGTGGTGAGGTGGTGGTGGTGGTGGTGGTGGTGGTCCAGGTGGTGGTGGTGAGGTGGTGGTGGTGGTGGTGGTGGGTGGTGGTGGTCAGGTGGTGGTGGTGGTGGTGGTGGTGGTGGTGGTGGTCAGGTGGTGGGTGGTGGTGGTGGTGGTGGTGGTGGTGGTGGTGGTGGTGGTGTTGTGGTGTGGTGTTGTCGTACTTTGTGTTGTGGAGGAGGTGATGATCTGGTGGTCTTGTGGTGGTGTTGTGCTGATTTTGCTGTGATGTTGTGGTGACGTTGTGCTGGGTGATGTTGTGGTGTGGTGGTGATGTTGTGGTGAGCACTACTCACACCATCACCACAACATCACCACAACACCACCATCACCACAACATCACTATAACATCACTACAACATCACTGAAACACCACAACACCACCACACCATCACCAAACCACCAACACAATGCCACACCATATCACCACACCACCACAACGCCACACCACACCACATCTCACCGCAACACCACTACAACCTCATCACAAAACCACACCAACTCCACACCAGCACAACAACACCACCACACCACCACAACATCACCACTACACCACCACCACACCACCACCACACCACCACATCAGCACCACACCACCACATCATCACCACAACACCACCACAATACTACACCACTGCACCACTTCATCACAACATTACCACAACATCACAACATCACTACACCACCACACCAACACCAACATCACACCCCCACCACAACGCAACGCCTACAACAACACCACAACAACACCACAACACCACCACAACACCACACCCAACATCAAACCATCACCACAACATCACCACACCATCACATCACCACAACAGCACACTACCACAACACCACAATACCCAGCCACACAGACTGATTACTGGAGAAGGGCAGTCCTCCACCATCAAGTCCTGCAGGGTCAGGCAAAGACCCTTGCGCAGAATCTGCAGGACCATTGGGCTCACGCCAATGTCCTTGCTGGGACAAGTGATCCACCACCACAACTGGCTGGCAAGGCAGACCCTGGGTCACTGGCTGCCCACAGCTGGCTTCCAGCTGGGACAACAGTTGGTGTAGTGGCTGGGCTGGCACATGAAGCATGTGATGCGAGGTCCTTGCTGCAGCTGCCCAGCTGGCTGGCAGAGGACCGTTCAAGGGGGGCTGGCTTGGCTAAGGGAGGCTTCTGCTGAGTCATTGCCAATGTCCAGCACCAGCCAGACCAAAAATTGAGAGGCCCTTGCCCTTGGCCTCAGCCTTGTGCTTGCGTCAGGATGTCCAAAGCTCAAGGAATCCACATTGTCAATGTGCACAACTATGGCAGCTGTGTGGTCACTCACGATAAACTCCATTGCTGATGCTACACTAAACACCTGCAGGTGGTGGTGGTCAGGTGGTGGTGGTGGTGATCAGGTGGTCAGGTGGTGGTGGTCAGGTGGTGGTGGTGGTCAGGTGGTCAGGTGGTCAGGTGGTCAGGTGGTAGTATGGTGCTGTGGTGGTGTTGTGATGGTGTGGTGATGCTGTTGTGGTGGTGTTGTGGTGTTGTGGTGTTGTGATGTTGTGGTGGTTGTGGTGCGGTAGTGTGATAGTGTTAATGTTGTAGTGTTGTTGTGGTGGTGTGGTGGTGCTGCGGTGCTGTGGTGCTGTGGTGTTGTGGGTGATGTTGTGGTGGTGATGGTGTGGTGATGTTGTTGTGGTAGTGGTGTTATCGTGATGCTGTGGTGTTGTGCTGGTGTTGTGGTTTTGGTGTGGTTATGGTTGTTGTGCTGTTGTGATGTTAGTGTTGTGGTAGTGTGGTGATGTGAAGTTGTTGAGATGTGTTATGGTGTTGGTGTAGTGTAGTGTTGTTGTGGTGATGTTGTGTTGTTGTGGTGTTGTTAGAATGGTGGTGTGATATGGTAATGTTGTGGTGTTGTTGCGATGTTGTGTTGAGGTGGTGATGGTGTGGTGATGGTGTGATGTTGTGATGTTGTGGCAATGTTGTGGTGATGTTGTGGTGGTGTTGTGTTCCTGGTGTGGTCTTATTGTGCTGTTTTGGTGGGTGATGTGGTGGTGTGGTGCTGTTGTTGTGATGTTATGGTGGTGTTGTGGTTGTGTTGTGGTGTTGTGATGGTGGTGTTGTGGTGGTGTGGTGATGGTGAGGCAATGTTGTGGTGATGTGGTGTTGGTGATGTGGTGCTGGTGTGGTGATGTTGTGGTGATGTTATGCTGATGTGGTGATGTGGTGGTGATGTTATGATGGTGTTGTGGTGATGTGGTGGTGTGGTGTTGTGGTGATGTTATGGTGATGTTGTGGTCTTGTGGTGGTGTGGTAATGGTGAGGTGGTGGTGGTGTGGAGATGGTGCAGTGGTGGGGTGGTGTTGGGGTGGTCTTGAAACCACCTGGTGTGGTGCTGTTGTTGTGATGTTATGGTGGTGTTGTGGTTGTGGTGGGGTGGGTGTGGTGTTGTGTGGTGGTGTTGTGGAGTTGTTTTTGTGGTCTTCTGGTAGTGATGTTGTGGTGTTGTGGTGGTGGAGTGGTATTGTTGTGGTGGTGTGGTTGTGTGGTGATGCTATGGTGATGTTTTGGTATTGTGGGATGGTGTGGTATTGTTGTGGTGTGGTGTTGGTGTGGCAATGTTAAAGTGGTGTTGTGGTAATGGTATTGCAGTAATGTTGTAGTAATGTTTTTATGGTGTTGTGGTAATGGTATAGGATTGTGTTGCTGTTGTGGTAGTGTTGCTGTGGTGGTGGTGCGGTGATGTTTTACTTATGTTGTAGAGGTGTTGTGGTGATGTTGTGGATGTGGTGATCGTGTAATGTTGTTGTGTTATTGTGCTTGTTGTTGCAAAGATTCTGTGGTGTTGTGGTGCTGGTTACAATGATGTGGGTGATATTGTGGTGTTGTGCTGATGTTGTGCAGTTGGATTATGGTGATGTTGTTGTGATTTTTGTGATGGTGTTATGGTGGTGTTGTGGTGTGGTGGTGTGGTGTTGGTGTATGGTGGGCTGTTGTGGAGTGATGTTGTGCTGATTTCGTGGTGGTGGTGGTGATGTTGTGGTTGTGATGGTATGGTGCTGCTGTGGTGTTGTGGTGATGGTGTGATGATGGTGTGGTGATGGTGATGTGGTGTTGTGGTGATGGTGGTGTTGTGGTGTTGTGGTGGTGTGGTGATGGTGGTGTTGTGGTGTTGTGATGGTTGTGATGGTGTTGTGGTGTTGTGATGGTTGATGGTGTGGTGATGGTGTTGTGATGGTGTGGTGAAGTTGTGGTGATGGTGATGTGATGATGGTGATGGTGATGGTGTTGTGGTGATGGTGTTGTGGTGTGATGATGGTGTTGTGATGGTGTGGTGAAGTTGTGGTGTTGTGGTGATGGTGGTGTTGTGGTGATGGTGTGGTGATGGTGTGGTGATGGTGTGGTGATGGTGTGGTGATGGTGTTGTGGTGTTGTGGTGTTGTGGTGGTGTGGTGGTGTGGTGATGGTGTTGATGATGGTGTGGTGATGGTAGTGTGGTGGTGTGGTGTAGTGGTGTTGTAGTGGTGTGGTGTTGTGGTGTTGTGATGAGGTGGTGCTGTTGTGGTGATGTTGTGGTGAGGTTGTTGTGCTGTTGTGGTGGTGGTGTGGTGATGTTGTTATGGCGTTGTGGTGATATGGTGGTGTTGTGGCGATGTGGTGGTGTTGTGGTGATGTTGTGGTGCTGTTGTGGTGATGTGGTGGTGTTGTGGTGATGTTGTGGTGCTGTTGTGGTGCTGTTGTGGGAATGTGATGATGTGGTGGTGTTGTGGTTTTGTGGTGATGTTGTGGTGCTGTTGTGGTGATGTGGTGGTGTTGTGGTGATGTTGTGGTGCTGTTGTGGTGCTGTTGTGGGAATGTGATGATGTGGTGGTGTTGTGGTTTTGTGGTGATGTTGTGTTGTGGTGTTGTGGTAATGTTGTGGTGGTGTTGTGGTGAGATGGTGATGTGGTAGTATGGTGGTGATGCTGTGGTGGTGATGGTAGGGTGGTGTTGTGGTGTGGTGGTGATGAGGTGGTGCTGTGGTGTGATGTTGTAGTTGTGTTGTGGTGGTGATGGTAGTAGTGTGGTGGAGATGGTGTGGTGATGTGGTGGTGGTGGTGTCAGGTTGGGGTGCTGTGGTTGTGTTGTGGTGGTGTGGTGATGTGGTGAGGTTGTGGTGGTGTTGTGGTGTTGTGGTGGTGGTGGTGGTGTGGTGTTGGGGTGATGTGGTTGCGTTGTGGTGGTGTTGTAGTGACGGCCTGGTGTTGAGGTGGTGGTGAGCTGGTGGTGAGGTGGTGATGTTGTGGTGGTGTTGTGGTAGTGTGGTGGTGGTGGTGTGGTGGTGTTGTGGTGATGTTGTTATGGTGGTGGTGATGTGGTGTTGTGGTATTGTGGTTGTGCTGTTGTGGTATTGTGGTTATGTTGTGTGACAGTGTGGTGTGGTGGTATTGATGAGATGGTGGTGTTGTGTTGTGGTGATGGTGTGGTGGTGTTATGGTGATGTTATGGTGTGGTGATGTGGTCTTTGTTGTGGTGCTGTGGTGAATGGTGTAATTGTGGTTGTGATGCTGATTTTGTGTGGTGTGGTGGTGTGGTGATGTGGTGATGTGGTCATGGTGTTGTTGGGTGGTGGTGTTGTGGAGATGTTGTGGTGGTCATGATGTGGTGTTTGTGGTGTTGTGTGGTGCTGTAGTGGTCATGCTGTTGTGGTGATGTTGTGGTGGTGTGATGTTGTGGTGCTGTGGTGGTGGTGATATTGTGATGATGTTGTGGTGTTGTGGTGGTGATATTGTGGTGATGTGTGGTGATGTTGTGGTGGTGTTGTGGTGCTGATGATGTGGTGATATTGTGGTGCTGTGGTGATGTTGTGATGTTGTGGTGTTGTGGTGATATTGTTGTGGCGTTGTGGTGTTGTTGTAATTTAGTGCTGGTGTTGTGGTGGTGTTGTGATGTGGTGTGGTGTTTTGGGGGTATTGTGGTATTGTGGTGGTGGTGTTTTGTAGTGTTGTTGTAGTGTTGTTGGAGGTTGGGGGAGATGGTGTGCAGATGTTGTGAAGATGTTGTGGGTTATGGTGTGGTGAAGTTGCGGTGCTATTGTGGTGTATTGTGGTGTTGTAGTGGTATTTTAATGGTGTTGTGGTGAAGTGGTGGTATTGTTGAAATGTTGTGGTGATGTTGTGGTGATGTTGTGGTGATCATGTGGTGATCATGTGGTTGTGGGAATGCTGTGGTGATGCAGGGGTTCTGTTGTAATGCTGTGGTGGTGCTGTGGTGATGTAGTGGTGTTGTTGTGGCGATGCTGTGATGGTGTTGCAGTGTTGGTATGTGTTGTGAGATACGTACCTTATTAGGTACTCTAAGCAACAGTCACTCAGCTGATGCTGCCGTGGAAGCTGTTGCATGGGAGCATGTGCTGGCTGGGTTCATGTTGCCCAGCACTGACCCCTGGGTGAAGCTCCTGGCCAATGGTGTGGTGAGGGCGTGGGTGTGAGAGGGCAAGTGTGTCTTCCAGTGAGACCCTTTCCCTGTGTGCGCTTTGCATGTGCATGTGCAGTGTGGGCCTGTGTCAGGTGGGCTGTGGCTGTGAGATGCCCTGCTGGTTGCTCTTGGCCTGTGCACCATGTGGAGGGCTGCTGAGCTGGCTGCGCTGCATGTGGAGGACGTGGCTTGGCTGCTGGATCATGAGCTCCTGCATGTGTATGTGTGCTCCTCCAAGGTGGATCAGGCTGGCAGAGGGTTTGAGGTGTTTGTCAAGCCCATGTTGGCCCTTGGTGCCCAGTTCGCCTACATCGTCAGTTCATGGGCTTCAGGGCAAGGCGCCTGGGCTGCTGTTTTGGTCAGCTGGCAGCATCAGCTCATGTCTAGTGCCATCACTTCTGTCTGCAAGAGAATGGTGCACCACGCCAGCCTGGATGCTGTGGTCACCTTGCACTTGTTGCAAATTGGTGGTGCCACGGCAGCCATGATGGGTAGTCTGTGGAGAGAGCAGATCATGGCAATTGGCGGTTGGCGCAGTGGCGCTGTGGATCATTACCTCCATGCAGTGGAGGTCACCAAGGTTGGCAACGTTCACCCTCATTCTAGGGTCTGGTCTCTTACTAACTCCTCATTGTAGCATCAACAACCGAGTTTGTTGCAAGCAAGGACAGGAGTCATCTGTATCTCTGTTGCCCCTGGATGGAAGGTGGCAATGTGGGCATCCTGAAAAGGATTGCCCACAAGGGTTGACTCTGCAGGCAGGCAGAGATTTGCTATATTTTTTTCTTTCTTATCTCTCCACCCAACCCTCCAATGTGTCAGTTGTCTGCGCTCTCTGACTACCACCACACCACCACACCACCACAACACCTTCAACACTACCACAGCACCACCACACACCCTAACACCCAAACACCGCCACAACTCCACCACATACCACCACAACATCACCACAACACCACCATAACACCACCATAACACCACCACACCACAACACCATCACCACAACACCATCTCAACGACACCACGAAACCACAACATCACCACACCATCACCACCCCAACAACACCACAGCACCACAATGTCACCACAACCACTAGCCAACCACAACACCACCACAACACCACCACAACACCACCACACCACAACACCACACCATCAACACCACACCATCACCACCACACCAGTGGGGTTTTAGCGGTGGTGTAGTGTTTTGTTGATGTTGTGGAAATGTTTTGATGCTTTGGTGATGTTTTGGTGTTAATGTGATGATGTGGTAATGGTGTTGTGATGAGGTGATATTGTGATGTTGTTGTGGTGGTGTTGTGGTTATGGTGTGCAGCTGGTGTGGTGATAGAGTGGTGCTGGTATGGCTTTGTGGTGGTGTTGTGGAGGTGTGTGGTGGTGGTGTTGTGGCGGTGTTTGGGTGTTAGGGTGTTGTTGTAGTACTGTGTGGTGGTGATGTGGTGTTGTTGTTGTTGTGGTGTTGTGGGGATGGTGTACATCCTCACCACAACAGCAACAACACCATAACAACACCACCATTACCACAACCCCACACCACACCACCACCACAAAACCATAACATCACCACCACAACATCAACACAACACTACCACTACATAACACTAGCATCATCAAAACACCACTCTCACTCCACCACAACACCACGTGTCGTGGTGGTGTTGTGGTGATTGTGTGGTGTTGTTATGATGTTGTGGTGATTGGTGTTGTTGTTCTGATGTTGTACCACCCCACCACACCATTATAACCACCACAGCATCACTAAAACATCACCACCATCATCACCACCACATCAACACCACAACAACACCACCCACCACACCACTACGACATCCACCTCATAACACCCCCACAGCACAACCATAGAACAACACCACCACATCACCAAAACATCACCACAACAACACCACTACAACATAACACTCCAACACAACAACACAACATGTTGTGGTGTGATGGGGTGTTGTGGTGGTGTGGCGTTGGTGGTGGTGTGGCATGACACCACAACTACAACCCCATCACCACAACTCCACCACAAAAGCACAACATCACTACCACACCACCACAACACCACATCGACACCACAACATCATCACAACCCACCACAACACCACAGCATAGCAACAACAATAACACCACTACCAAACAACAAAATCACCACCACTACACCACAACATCACCACAAAACACCACTACAACATAACACTCCAACACAACAACACAACTACAACACCACCACACCATCATACAAGACAGGTACATCAACAATATCACTCAGACCTGACGCACATTGGTACCTCTAAAAGATGTTTGTGAAAACCAGTTCTTCTTGTTATGTGTTTTTTTATGTTTTTTTCTCTCTTTTTTTTCTTTAAACTGAAAACCAAGACATTCACCACTGTTTCGAATTGCTTGCTGGGCACCATCCACAGGATGTGCTTCCCTTCACTTTCACTGCAGGTTTGTGGGCTGATTGTAATGCCAGCCATCATGCTGCCTGTCCTCCCGCCAATGCACAATGAGGCAGGTGTGCTTTACCATGATTATCTTGCCAAACAGAAACAACTAGAGCACAACCACAGCACAACTTGACTGCTGCATAAACCCTGTCATTTTAGCCTTGGCTGTGCTCCATGGACTGCAGTGGATACTCACGTAGAATGACTGGGACAGAAGTGGGTGGAATCATGCCAACTTCAGTGACCACCATGGTGATGAAGGTGCTTGGTGTGACATCATACACCAGGTTGAGCAGCTGCAAGTAACAATGTGGTGGTGGTCAGAAGAGGCGAGCACCGAATTGCTGAAATGGAGGGTTTACCTTCAGGTGTTCGTTGTTTCGCCAATCCTTGAGTGCCTCAGCACGACTGCTGTTGTCTTCAGCAGCTGCAATGAGCTCTACAACGCCACAGGGGAGCGTCAGGAGATACAAAAATGGCAGTGAAGAAGATGAGCTGGCAAAAATCACGAGGAAAAAAATAATACCGTCCGGATCGCCCAGCTCGTTGAAACAAATGGAATCAATCTGCACTCGCTCGCAAAACTTGTAGGTCTCGCAACAGACGATGACAGGTACGTTGTAAGCGTTCGCCACCATAGCAACCATGGCTGTCCCGGCTCGGGACATAAGATGGCCATTGACCAGCAGTGTGTAGGCTCCCAAGAACACTTTCGTCACCTGCGAGGCAATGGGATTTGAGCGGCGGGGGGAGGAGGTTGAGGCGGTAGACGGTACCTCTTTCATGGCGTAAGAGACGGCATTGAGTAAGACTAGAGTGCAGTGAATGCCTTCTTTGACTAGCTTCTGCATGAGGTTCTTGGCCTCCCGCTTCGGGGTTGACTCCACAAGGATAACCCGAAACTTCTTTCCCTCGGCGTGAGCCTGCTTGAGCACACACTCGACCGGGTGCGACCTGCAGGCAAATCAGCAGGTTCACTGACACCCAAATCGAAATCACTGATTGTGGTGGTGGGGGGGGGTTGCTGTACGCGGCGTAAGTCAAGACCACATCGCCATCGTTGATTTTGGAGACACCGTAGGTGGCGATGGCCTGGTCGGCCAGCACGATTCTCTCTTCGATGAAAGTCTCGATTCTGCGCATGAGGAATTCCTTGGCTTCTTCGTCCGACATGCCTGCAGTATTCAGAGGCACACACAAAAATTCCATTGAACTCAACTGTCGAGTTGCCATGGCTGCCGTAAAGTGCCATGCATGCGCCCAAAGAGTGGATGGAAGAGCGAGGAGGGCGAGAGGGCAAAAGAAGAAACCAGCACCTTGGGTCTTGGGGATCTCGCGCTTGACATAATTGATGGCGTTGCCCATGGAGATGGAATGCGGCCGACAGTCGGTGAGGAATTGAATCTGGGGCTTTAGGTGCGGTTCCAAGGTGCGGTGCAGGGCCGTGCCAGGGGGCGTCTGGAAGTCACGAATCACCTGACCAGGAGAGAAGCGTCGCGGTATAGTGGGCACCATCACCACCGCGCGCGCGCAACACGAGAGACAAGCTACCTTTTTGAAGGCGGTGAGCATGGCCACACAGCGGGAGTTGGACCCGGCAACAGTGCCGCTGGCATACTTAAGGCCCAAGTTGACGATGGCAGGGTGAATCTTCTCACTGGGCGAAAACCCTGCGCCAATTCGGGCCGCGTCAATCCCAGAAGACGCCGCCGCCGCTGCTGCTATTGCTGCTGCTTAGGAGGCGGGGGGGGGCCTACCAATCTTCATGGACAACGTGGTGTGTCGTTCGAATTGAGGCAAGTGAGAGAAGAGGGCGACTTGCTTCTTGCTTTCCTCCAAGGCTACAGCCTGCGAAGAGAGAACAGGAGCGGTTCTTTGAGCCAAGACGAGGTTCGAAGGGACCGACAAAAGAACGGTACATGGTGAGGTGGCAGCGCTACCGATTGCCTGGTGGCCTGGGCCTTTTGCTTAGGATCGTCAAATTGCTTGACCTTGGGCCCGACTGCTGCGCCTGTGGTTGCTGCAGCGGCCGCCTTTCGCCCAGCATTGTGCTGCACATTTGGCCCTTGAAGCGTGTGCCGCCACCACCACCACCACCACCACCACCACCACCACCACCACCACCACCACCACCACCGGAGGAGTCATCAGCGGAAGACGGACACGGCGTACTGCTTCAGCAGGCCACCCCATGAGGGTGTGTGACTGAATGCTTACCGGAGAGTGAGGCGGCACTAGGAGGAACTGAGGGACCTTTGCTACCTTTCGATGTCGACGAGACGGGCTGCCCCGGCTTCTGCGAGCCGACGAGACGGGCTTGTTTGGCCGCCCGTTGAGCTTCCTATTAACCGGTTCCAGCGGCCCGATCACGATGTTGATTGTTGTGAGGATGACGTTGTTGACGTGTGGCATGGTGCCACAGCACACGCCTTGATCGCAGAGAGGGAGGAGGGATGGGGGGGGAGGCGAGGAAACGCATGGGCCTATGCGGGACGAGTAGGAGGGGGGGGGGGGCGAGGGGAGTGAACCTGAACGGCGCGCCTTTCAGCGCGCGTGAGCGGCTTTTTGGCGGCGGCCTCGGGGCGAACTCCTCGGGTATCGTCATCGCTGGCCTCGTCGTCGTCATCCGGTGAGGGCGCCTTTCCGAGGGCAGGCTTGGTTGTGGCGGTTCCACCTACGGCCGAGGAGGCGTGCAGGAAAGGTGAGGTGGCCAGCGGCTTGGAGGTGAATGCATGGCCGGAGGGGGAGCCGAAGGGTTGATAGGAGGGATGTCGTGAAGGCGACGACGGCTTGGCCTCAAAGCTGGACGACTGCGTGGGCTTGCTTTGAGCCAACGTCTGCGCAATGGTGAGCGGGCGTCGTCCAGTCTTTTTCCCGCGTTCACGAACGCCATGCCGTCCGCGCCGCGAGAGCGAAAGAGAGAGAGAGCTGTGGGTACCTGCTTGCGGTCCTCCGCGTTCGGGCTGGAGGAGGGAGGGGTACGTCGTTCGGAGCCCCCGCTGCTTGCAGACCATCCATCGAGCTGGCTTCTGTACGTACGCCTGCGGCGTTAGGACACACCCTCTCGCCCTTGGCTTGCTCTCTCGAGAAGACCAGTTGGCTCAACTCCCGACGCGGGAGGCCAACGAGCCCGAGACAGCCAAGAGAGAAAAGCCGTTCGGGTGGGGGGGAATGGGAATGGGAAGAAGGAGTGGAGGCACGCACTTGTACTCCTTTAGACCTTCCAGACTACGCCCGAGAGAGGAGGTGGGCGAGGGGGACCCGTCACCGCTCCGCTTGATGCGCTTACTGCCGCTGCCTCCCTCCGCGGCAGAAGAGGGTATGGCAACGGGTGCCGTGGCGGCCTAAGATTATTTCCAGCCACCCCCTTCTTAGTCATCAATCTTGTGTGAAGATTTGCGACAGCGACTGAGATCATGGAGTTCTCACTACGTACATCGGAGTTGGTCGATGGTGCTGTCGGTGTGCCGCTCACATGGAAACCCACCACCCGCACCTGCGGCTGGGCCTTGACGGTTTGAGGTGTAGAACCACCAGTGGCCGCAATGGGCTGCGAGGCGCCAATTGAACTGCCGCTTGCACTGCCACTGGACGAGAGGGTAGCTTTAGAGGAGCGGGTTCGTCCTCGCTTCTTCTTTTCCTCCTCTTCGTCGATCATTTTCCCTATTCAATTGAGGGGTTAGCTCCAATCATATAAATTAACACGAATGTATGTAGGTAAGCCGGCAACGCGCATGTTTAAACACACACACACCAAAAGTTTCCAGCTGCTCCTCATAGCTCGCCATGATGATCTGCGACCGCCCCTCGGGTAATGCAATCGCGAAGCACAAAAAAAAATTTCCTCGTTTTTTCCCTCCTGCACTTTTATGACACGCGACAGGAAGGAGAAAGAAGCGTTTTCACCCTCATCCATCCTGCCATGTCTACCCCCTACGGCACCGCTGCTGTGGATCGCATAGCTTCGCAAGCCAAAGTCAAGACCATTTCAGAAATTGTGTGTTGCACCGCCCATCCAATTTGTTCCGATTGATGACCGTGGTTGCTGGCTAACTCTCCTGTTTGCTTTATGTGGCAGGTGGCCCTGCTCATCCAAGGGCACAAAGAACACAAGCATGTCAATCTCATGAAGCTCAAATCCCACCTCTCGCGGCGTAATGGTCTGCAAGACCAGCCGAAGACGGTAGAGATCATTGCCGCCATACCGGAGCAGTTTCGCAAGGCCCTTCTGCCCGCACTGAAGACCAAGCCCATCCGTACCGCGTC
>JANDJZ010000092.1:0-128648 GCA_027943245.1 Acanthamoeba sp. SK_2022b | reverse complement strand
AGCTCGGCGGCTCGAGGTCGACGACGAGCCTCCGCCGCTTCTCGTCGCCCTTGTGCACGAAGAGTCGAAGGAGGTTCTGCTTGACCAGCGAGAAGCCGCTGGTGAGCTCCTCCTTGTCGAGCCGCCATCGCACGTCAAAGAGCGTGGCGGCGGCTGCCTGGCGCATCGAGGCCCGCTTCTCGGCCCCGCTGCGCGGTGCGTTGACGTTAGATCGGGGCCGTTTGCTCTGTACATTGTCCCTCACCAGGTCCTCGATCTCGACAATGCCGTGAAACATCTGCGAGCCTGTGAATGGCATGCCCACCCGGTTGAGCGAGTGTATACGTGTGCGCGCTCGCAACAGAGCGCACGCTTTTCCGCCGCTTTCACGACGAGAGCGTGGATGCGTTGTGCGGGCGTGCGTACCGACCAACTCGCCGTCGTCGCCGGCCAGGGGGATAGGTGGAGGGCGCAGCTCCTCGCTCAATTGTATGTACACGCACGTGGAGGTGAGCTCCTTCACTAACCCGGACGCCACGGCGAAGTCGCCTTGTGTTGCGTTGCGTGGAGTGGCGCCACGAATGACGGTGAGCACGTCGCCGTATTGCAACAGGCTCGGGAAAGCGGAGGGCGCAGGTACGTACCGGCTATGGTGCTGATGACTACAAAGTCGCCTGTGGAGATGCTCAGGTCCAGCAGAGACGAGCCGGCGGTGGCCACACCAGATGATGGCACTGAGCCGCTCGAGCGGCCGCCGACTGAAGAGGCGGCATCTCTCTCCCTCTCGGCCTCTCTCACTGAGGCGCGCTTGAAGCAGTAGAGGAAGCCCTTCTCGCTGTCCACGCGCCGATCCACCACCATGTCGTTGAAGCAGCGGCCGGTCTTTGTTTCCCGCTCTTCACCGCTCATCAGCCATATCTTGGCGCAGCGACGTGATCAGGCGCAGCCCTCCAGCAACTGCGCAGTGCGAAAGCAGGAGAGAGGTACCTCTTCCCTGTTTCTGTACATTTCCGCCTCCTCGAGATCGATCAAACGGTCCCAGTGCGAGAAATAGTTCATGTGGGCTTGCGTGAGGTGGCCGGTCAGCTGGTTAAATGTGTCTGCACACAACAAACGCAACGACGAAGTGAGCCCCAGTTGCCTTCTGTGGCCCGCGTCACCAACGCTTCACCACACACACACACACACACACACACACACACACACACACACACACACACACACACACACACACACACACACACACACAACTCTGCATTACCGATGCCGCTGCTCTCGGCATTGCCATTCTCGAGGGCTTTGTGGTAGAGCGTGCACGTGCTGACTTGGTGGCAACTCTTGCACGCGTTCGATTTCTTCATGCCGGGGAGCCGCAGGGTCTTTTGCACGAGGTGCGCGGCGATTTCGTTGCGCCGCTGGATGATGGCGACCAGCTCGTTCCGCGAGATGTGGACGGCCATCATGTCTCCCGTTTCGACGTAGTAGAGCAGTCCCGAGCGGATGTCCGTGTCTTGGGAGAGTTGCGTGCGGCATGAGCGCGCCGTTAGCTCTTCGTTTCCCTCAAACAGAGGCATCACGTGTTGCAACAGAGAGGTATTGATGGTCGGGTTACCGTATCTGTCGGACATAAGCAGAGTGTAGAGGATGACTTGTGCTTGGTGGTTGATGTTGTTGCGCGACTGCTTCCCGGTCTTGAGCTCCAGAGGCAGGGCGAAATGCTCCGCTTTGCCGTAGCGATCGACCTTCATTTCCACAGAGGCATCGATTTTGCCTGTCCACCACACGGCACGACAAGCGCGTTGTTGAGATCGGTTACCCGACCAGGGCCCTCCATCGACCGGCCAGTCAGCTACCATACCTTTGAGCCCAAAGGCGGGCGACCAGATGTTCTCTTCGATGGCCAGCACTTTGGACACACAGACCTTCTTCCGCCCGTTCATGAACTGGATCTCGCTCTGCGCTCGGTCACAGAAAAAGCCCAGGCGTGTCAGTACAGCCTCGCGGGCGAGTGTTGGGGGGGGGAGAGAGTACGGTCGGCTGGGCATGCAGAAAACGCTGTGCCCAGTTCTGCATATTGGGAATCGCCACCTTAACACACACACACACACGCACAACGACGAAGACGACGAGAGGTCGCGATGAGGCGCAGTCGAGATGAGAGTGACTCTGTGAAGCGAAGCGTGCGGTCGCGGTACCTCCAGCTTCTTGCGGGCGGTGGCGTCTGTTTCGCCGACTGCGTAGATGTCCGGCAGCTTGGCCGAGATCTTCTCCTGGATGGTCGCCGCCAGCGCCTCCGTGGAAAAGTCGTTGCTGCCCAGCGCGGTCTCAAAGGAATCGTGCAGTATCGTCCCCTTGATAAGTGGCATGGCGTAGTTGGACGTCTGCGACCACCAGGAGATCAGCAGGGGTCGAGACGGGTCGAGTCCATGTGACACATGCGTGTATTGATGCACACGCACCTTGGCCTTGTTGTTGAGAATGGTCTTGCGCATGCAAAAGTAGCTCTCGCCCACCGCGGTGCCGGTCACGAGAATGTCCGGGTGAAGGATGATCAGGTTCTCGTCTCCATCAACGATGCACCTGTTCTCGCCGTCGAACTGTGCGGAACCCCGCGCACGCACGCGCTTAGCCGTCTTGTCGAGAGATACTACGGTAAAGGCGGTGGGCAGGCAAGACCCGTACCCGGCCGACGACGTGCACATACTCGCCGGGGTTGACCTCGGTGCACACCCACGGACCGCGCAGGTGGGCAAACTTTTCGGCACTGTGGGCTTCGTCAAAGAGGCGCAGTATCTGGAGGCCAATGACGTGGGGAGTAGTGAGACAAAGGAAAGCCAAGGTCACATTCGTTTGCGCGTTCTTTTTCAGAAAGAAGAAAAGCAGGGCACCTTTTCGTTAGCGAAAACGACGCAGTACTCGCCGAGTGTCTCGAACTCGACGACCGAGACCTCGAGGACCAAGAAGCGCTCGTACAGCTTTCTCTTCTTGGCGGTGGGCGCACCGGCCTGCGGCGTCGGGAGACAAGGCGACGAATCGATTGCGATTGGCGTTGTGGCATTGATGGGTGAGTCGAGCGACACGGGCAAAGACCAGAAAGAAGAGGGAGGAGGGGGGGGGGAGTGAGAGATGCTAAGCCCACCTGCGCGGGAGGCACCTGCTGCATGGCCAAGTCAAACATTTCAGCCGTAAACTCGGCTTCCAAAGCGATGGCCTCTGAGTTGCGGGTATCCTGCGAGGACAACGCGTCAGGCGCGAGAGCTCGGGAGCTCTCCGATCTTGAAGAGTGCCGTACCTCGAACCCGGGAGGCGGGCAGTCGTCGAGCGCAATGTCCATCTCGCTCCCTTCCTCCTCGCCGTCACCGTAGTTGGCCTCGTCCTTTTCTTTCCCTTTGGCCTCGCGTCTCTCCCTGGGTTGCGCCTCCGCCGTCCGCTGCTCCGTCGAGGGAGGCCACCAGTTCCGGTCCATGTCGTCCAGGAAGACCTCCTTCTCCACCTCGCGCAGGCCTTCCATGATGACCCTTTTGCTCTCCTCCACAATCTGGATGTCCTCGTCCTCCATTAACGTGATCTTGGTGCGCGTTTCTACCTTGATTGCCGAGCCCGCCTGCGCCATCTTGTCGGCTTGGCTCTCCGTCACGTCTGGCGGCTGCCTCTCCTCGCGCGCCTCGTTCTTTGGCTTGCCCTCGCACTGTAGTTCTCCGTCGGGCCTCTTGGGCTCTTCTCTCCGGTTCCCGTCCGTCTGCTTCTCCAAGTGCAGTGTCGCCTGCGACAGTTCGTCCCGTCTGCTGCTACTGCTGCCCGCACTTCGCTTTCGCAGCGACAGCCTTCCCGTTTGGCTGCTGCCAAACCGGTCGAGCGACATGCCGCTGCGTATGGCCTGCGAGTAGGTCTCGCGTTGGCTAGCCCTGCTCTTGCTCCACCACTTGGCATCGGCTCCGTTCTCGTCGTCATCGTCTATCATAATCGGCTTCTGCTGCGTGCCATGCACTCCGGCGTCGGCGTCGGCGTCGGCGTCGTGGACTTGACGCTCGTCCGTGCCAACGTTACGTCTTTCCTTCTCCTTGCCCGTACCTTCCCGCTCCTCTTCTTTCGCGCTCCCGTGCATCGAGCCTACGCCGGCCCTGCTGGTAGGCGCGCCCGACCGGCTCGCCTTCGGGACAGAGAGAAACGGGGAGGGCTCGTGTGGGAGAGCAGCGGGCTTGTCCTCACCGGTGGGCTCCCGCGAGAGACTCGCGTCGAGCGACAGCGCCAGCGGTGCCGTGGGGACGGCGGAAAAGGGGCTGTGGCCGGACGATGACAGCGATAGCGACGGCGAGTGGCGCGGCGGGGACGGCGGGGACGCCGTAGATATCGAGGAGAACGACGTGTCGCCGCTGGACCGCGCCGTGGCGCACATTTCTTCGGCTTGCTGCATGAGCGTCTTAAACTCCTCGTCGTTCAGCATCTCCAAGATGTCCTCCATCCCACTGAGCAGCCCCGAGCCTTCATCATCCTGGTGCTCGCTGCTCATTGACTTTCCCCTGGCCACAGCCGCTTCGCAGGACATGCCCTTGCTCGTGTCGCCCGTGTCGCTGGATCGGTCCATCTGCTTATCCGAATGCGCGACGTCGCCCATCGTCGAATTCTGATCGTCGATCATCTCCTCGGCTTTCTCGAGCGCCAGCAGCAGCTGCTGAGCCTTGAGCTCGCCCTCGGCTGCCTGAGCCTGTCCGCGATTGCTCAGCCGATCGAGGAGCGAGTTCTTGATGCGCGAGAGGCTGGCCCGCTCCTGCTGCGGCCCCATGAGCCGCCGCAGAACGGTCAACCGCCCCGCTTGCATGCTCAGCGAATGCGAGAGGAGACCGGCCGAAGAGGAGGTGTGATGCTTCGCGGACGATCCCGAGCTGCCAGAGAAAAGCTTGGCTCTAGTTTCCCGCTTTTCACTCTCCAATCTAGACGAAGAGTAGAAGGCTTCGGATGCGAGCGAGGCGTGGTTGGCTGTACACTTGGTCGCGCTTGTGGACGAGCTTTTTGATGGTGGCCGCCCCCGGTCGTCGCTCTGTGTGCTCACCTCGCGCATGGGCGTGCCCCCGAGCATGCTGCTGGCGTCATCAGCGCCGAGCAGGAGCTCCTCGTTAGTGTTCCTCCACACGACGTCGCGTTCCCCACCGTCTGTCCAGTCGTAGGGGTCGTCCGCGGCAAAGAGCGACAGGTTGGATTCCCGGCCTCGCGTGTCCTTGAACCGTCCGCGCAAGGCCGTTCGTGGTGAGGGCGGCGAGGCATACTCTTCGAATTCCTCATCGTAGTCTTCGTCTTCGTCCTCCTCGCCTTCGCCTGACGAATCCGTTTCTTTGCCCTTGCCCGTAGTGAGCTCTGCAATGCCAGCTGCCTGGCCTCCGGCAGCGGCCTCCCTCCGCTGTCTGCTGGGCTCCTGCGAGAGGCGAGTCCTTTTCTCCGCTCGCGCCGGGGAGGCTGTGGCACTGGGCACAGTGCACGTGGAGTGCACCGTGCCCCTAGAGGCCGGCCCTGTGGCTTGAGATGCCCTTGATACGGGCGTCCACCGCTTCTGCAGCCTTCCGTCACTATCATCTGGCGATAGCTCAACTTAAACTCGCGAGTTCGCAGCGGCAGTTCCCTTACAGGGACGTACCTTGCGTTTGGTGCGGCTGTGATGACGGTACCACGTTTGCACGACCTCTCACTCTTTCGGGTGCCTAATGGAAGCCATTTATCGAATTAGATGGGGGGGGGGGGTTGATTGATTGCGTCCGGTCTTACCTTGCCCTGGGCAACCGAGGATTCGTTTTGGTGGCGCGTCAGTTCGGTTAGCGAGGGGCGTGGTCGTGGCGGGCCGTTCCAGCGCCCATCTCTGTCCATCTCACCCCTGCTTGTTTATCAAAGTAACATGGGTGGCTTGAAATACTTCCAAGAATCCACACCAAAAAATGGGAGCGCAGTTGCATTTACACCGCTGGAAACAACCGTAGCACAAAAGCCCAAAATTCGTTTTCGCCCGTGGCGCCCAGAGCAAAGGTGTGGCCAAGAGCAAGCCAGCTCTTCCTGCCTTCGTTCCTGACTTCGTTGATGGTCCAAACTAGTGGTGGTGATGATGCCAGCAAAGACATGCCCCTGTTACTGAAAATCGATCTCGTCACATGAAGCCACAACATAAGCCCCAAAGAGGAAACTTGTCTTTCAAGCAGGAGGAGCGTGATGGGCAGCCAATGTGAAACTTCCCACAAATTAAGCACGAAATTTAGGACGGAGACAGGCGAGAGGCCGAACTTACGCCTCGTGATGGGAGCAAACCTCGCTCAAGCTGAGCGGCTACGCCACTTGCCGTATGAGGCTCTGTGTGGGTCAGTCGTTTGGAGTTTCACCTTCTTTGGAGGTTAGTTCAGCAAGCACCGACGAGCAAAATCCTTGGCCCACAGAGCCAAGGCGAGTTCTAATCAGAACGGAAGGAGGCGCACGAGCATTGTGCTAGAATCCATTAGTTGACATTTTGGAGCGTCAAGCCAGCCCAATCGTAAGAGAACGATACCGAACTCTGCCCATTCAGCGGCGAGTATCTACAGCGTCACTACAACCGCCTGCGCATTCATCCAGGCGCGCTTTAGCGATGGAAAAGATTGGCGGAATAGTGGGCAAAGGCAAAGGGTACACGCAACCACCGACAGATGAAGAGGGGGAACGCGATGTGTACGTGCACGAGGAAGAGGAGCGCCGAATCAGTCTCAATGACGACGGTGAGTACGTGCTGGAGGTGCACCACGACAAGCGTCACGTATCGACCGCGAAGAGCGCCACTTTCAACCTCGTCAACAACATCATTGGCGGCGGTGTTTTGGTGCGTCCCCCCCCCATCGTAATTCACTTGTGGCGTGCCTTTGCGTTAACACTCGTGCATTGGGACGGGACAGGCCCTGCCGTTTGCGCTGCGATCATCGGGTATGATTGTGGGCAGTGTGCTGCTCACCACAGTTGGCCTCCTGTGTGTATATAGGTATTGCTGGCTTCTTGTTCCTGTCCTCTTGTTGTCTTCCTTGTTCAACTTGGTGTCTGACACCTCTCCTGCGGGCGTCGTACTCGTGGCTCGTGCTTAAGTTGTTATCTGTTGCTGGAGACGAGCAAGTATGTGGAGGAGAAGTCCTATACCGGCCTCGCGCGAGCGGTGGGCGGCAAGGGTGGTACGACAAAGCGTCATCGTCCCCGTGCCTCTTCTGTCTCCCTCTCTCTCTCTCTCTCGGCTTTGGCTAAGACGCGGCGCAATCGTGTGATTGATCATGTATCGACAGGTGCCATATTCGCCGACTTGTGTAACTTCTTGTTCCTCTTCGGCGCCTTGACTGGATACATGATCGTCATCGGGGATGTCCTCCTTCCGTTCACAGAGTGGCTCGGGCCACTCCACCAACGATGGTTCATCGTGGGTACGCAATTCAGACGACGCCCTTTCGACCTAGGCGTGACGTCCGACCTCTCATTCGCTCTCTGCGTGTTCTATGATATTGTGCGCGTCGCTCCTCCAGGCGTCATCGCCAGCGCCATCGTGCTCCCCCTGTGCTTGCTCCGAAAGATTGGAGCGCTGGCCTACACATCGATGGCTGCCCTGGCCTGTATCGTCTATCTCGGTACCGAGCCCACACAACGAGTGGCTGCTTGTACAGCAGCCCCGCGCTTGCTGGTCGCCCATGCTCATGTGGAGTGATGGTTGGTTTTCGGGTGGGGGGGAACAGTGTTCCTAGTTGCCTTCCGTTCCATCCAAAACATCGCCGACGAGGGCCTGGAGAAGTCAGAAGACGAGCTCTCGTTGGCCAACTTCGCACCGGACATCTTCCGGTCGCTGCCCATCATGAGCTTCGCCTTCACCTTCCACCCCAACATCTTCCCTATCTTTTCTGAGATGAAGTGCGACCCCAGGCCTCCCTCCGAACCCCTCTTCGTCCTTCTGTGTATTTATATATTTTGCTTATTTTTTAAAAATCCATTCATATTAATTATTAGCGCTGACCAACATGTGCGCCATGAGCACAGGAACCCGACGATGTCGCGAATGCGTAAGGTGGTGCATGCGGCCGTGCTGGTGAGCGGTTTGGCCTACCTCATAGTCGGCGTCTTTGGCTACCTGACCTTCTTGGAGGAGACCGAGGGCAACATATTCAATAACTACGACGACGACATCCTCGTTGGTGCGTGATGTTCGCTGCCCACACCCCTCATGAATGCGGCTGACCTCGCTCTTGCTGGCTGCACGTCGCAATTGTTGCTCTGCTACAGAGATCGGCAAGATTCTTCTGGCGATAGTCATTGTGTACGCCCGATCCTCTTATTTTGTTGTACTTTTATTCTGAGATGATTAGAGACTTTGCCCTGAGCTCCACTAACACGTGGTCGTTCACCCTGCTGCACAGCTTCTCGTATCCCATTATCCACTATCCAGCACGCATTGCGGTGGACAGCATAGTCCTGGAGGTCTCCCCCAACAAGTGAGCCCACTCTCCTCCCCTCCTCCTTTTCGTATGACCGCTCTGTCCCACCGCGATAGCTGTGCTCATCGTGCGCCTCGATGCAGAGTGCCGGACATCGCCATCCGATACATAATCATCACCGCCTGTATAGTAGCGCTCTCCTACCTGCTCAGCATCGTCATTCCAGACATCTCCTTCGTCTTTGGCATCATCGGCGCCACAGCTGGTACCCCTCACTCCTGCCCTCCCAACTCGACCCCCCCCCCTCACTTGAAGAGCTCATCATCAACGTGCGTGGCGATGGCGGTGGCAGGCAACTTGATCGTGTACCTGGGCCCGGGCATTTTCTACATCAAGCTCGCGCCCGGCAGCTACAGGTCGCCCATGAAGATCGGCGCGGCCATCTTGGCCGTCGTCGGAGTCGTGTTTGGCGTGGTCAGCGTGCTCGTCATCTCTGTCGACGAAATCAAGAAGCTGCGCGGCTAGGCCACACCACCATCACCGTTGCACGCACTTTCTCGTCACCGGGTTCTGGAGTCGCAATCGCGTCAGTAAGGGGGTGCGTCATCTATTTGTCTCCTCAGTGAAGACTCACGCAACGTGGTGGTACAAGCGTCGGCCCCCTCCATCGGCATCGTGGTGGCGGTCGCGGCTGTCCGGCGCAAGCCTACGAGGTAGGCGTGCTCAGCCAGCCAGGCGTCTCGGTCATTGCAGTCGTGGTGGCAGGCCGCTCCGGCCGTGTCGGGCACCGGGCCCACCACGCTGAGGTCCACGTCTACATGCGCGTGCTCTTTGTTGTGCCTGCGGTCCTTCTCCTCCTGTGCGTGTTCGGGGGCGAGGAATCGCACGCCGCGCGGAACTGGCGCGAGGAGTATCGGTGAGGCAGGGCCGAGCGCTATGTTGCGGCGGGGTAACTGCAGTTACTGTTACTGCTGGTTCTGTTGCTAGGGCTTGCTTTGCACACAGCAACCAACGACATAACCTGTTTTCTGCAGACATTGCAGCGCCTAGTCTGTGTTCCAGTGAACGCAGTATTATTTGTCACGACATTACAGCCCTAGCGCCGTGAGCGCGCCCATCTGGGCGGCAGCGCGGTGCTGGCGTACGGTGGCGTCGGCGTGGTCGGCCAGCCACCGGGGCGAGCACGGAAGCAGGCCCACGTTGAGGAACTCGTCGTCGACGCCGTCGTCTTCATCCACCAACTCATAGTTGGCCGCGGAGGTGTAGAGGTCGGTGAAGGTGGTTTCAGTCGTGTCTGTGACCGAGCTCTGATACAAGCTGGGCGTGTGGGGATCGGTGTCATCGTTCGATTGGTAGAGCTGGGCCAAGGCCTGGGGCTGGTCCCCGCCGCCAGGAAACCTGTGGGGGCGGGGCGTAGTGCGGAGTTCGGTGGGAGTAGTGAGAAAGACTGGAGCACGCGGCGATGTGGGCTGTGAGGATGGGGGAGATGAAGATGGCTCTGGCGAAAGGGAAGGAGAAAGGGAAGGAGAAGAGGTGAGCGGAGACAGGCTGTTCTTGCGACGCCAAGGCAGGGGTATCTTCATAGGGACCTGTGGGTGGCAGAGAGACGGGGAGGGAGAAAGAAAAAGACATACTCGTGGAGACGCCGATTACTGGCGCGTCCCCAGTTTGGCGACCCACCTGGCGCAGTATGGCTACAGCCGGCTCACACCAACCGTGTCCAAGCACAAACCAGTTACCGACCAATAAGAGCATCTCTATCGGGCCTTTTTTCAGAGTAAACACTGACTCGCGGAGACCACGTGAAAGATATCTCTTGTCAATGAAGCGGTTGGTTAAAAATTTGTACATCGTGGTGTGTCCGCCTAGCGTACACAACAAACAAGCGAGGCCTCGGAGCGGGAGGTCTAATCACAAAGCAGTGGATGCTGCGCGGGGCAGAGGACAGAGAGCGCCCCCAACTGCGCGTTGGCACGAGACTGCTGCACGCTGGCGTCTGCATGGTCGGTAAGCCACCGCGGCGCATTCACGTTGGCGTGTCCCTCGGCGGCCGCGACTACTACTTCTTCCTCCTCGCCTTGAAAGGTCACATGACTCCTGATAATATGGTCGGGGCTGGCGGAGGCCGGCAGTTGACCTGGCGGACGCTCTTTCTGCGCTTGCTCCTGCAGTAGCGCCTGCCACTTAGCCAGCCCGCGCGGGCTCTCTGCAGGCTCTTGAGGCGTTGGAACCGGAACGGAAGGAGACAGGGTGTCTTCCCGGGAGCGGCGGAGGCGAGGTAGGCGCATCGTGTCGGTGCGAGCGAGTGTGTCAATAGTCTGGTAGCTTGACCGGGCAGGCTGGGCAGGCGGTTATATGGGAGGTCGGAGCTAAAACCCCAATAGGAACGCCCAAGCGAACTCTCCGTCCGCCAGTAGCGGCACGCAACCATATTCGCCGGTTGCGGAGAGCGTGCTCAGCGCCCGCGCGACCAATGACTTCAACTCCGCTGTAGTGCACGAGCAAAGAAAGGGCCACCGCGCCGACCACCAGAAGCAACAGCGGGCAAGGTAGCTACGATCGCAGGGCAGTTATGATCGCGGAGTCTGCTTGTCCCGGACTGACAGCTGTCTCTTGTTGCCCCCA
Source organism: Acanthamoeba sp. SK_2022b (assembly GCA_027943245.1). Classification (NCBI taxonomy): domain Eukaryota; phylum Discosea; order Longamoebia; family Acanthamoebidae; genus Acanthamoeba; species Acanthamoeba sp. SK_2022b. Next base: position 117,633 of record JANDJZ010000092.1, on the reverse strand, counting down.
AGCCTGGCCAAGCTTGCTCGAACAACGACCTAAGCTTGCGCGCGATGCGTGGGAGGAAAAAGGAGATAGCAGACTGAGCTAGGACGGCTAATGCGAGTTGGTAGAGTTCCTAAGCCAGAACGAGAAGCTGGGACCGAGTTTGGCGTTCTCTCGAAAGATGAAAGATGTGGTGGCAAAACGCTCTCCTGTTGTGTGGGCGTATGGAGGGCGGCGATAACAACATCCGCCACAGCTCCCAGGAGCAGAGGAAGAGCAAAAGTGAACTTCTTGTGGACTCGTGAGCCCGCGTTCACACTTCCAGGGAGTACTTGTGGGGCAAAAGATATGCATCCGCCGGGAATTGAACCCGGGTCTCCCGCGTGGCAGGCGGAAATCTTGCCACTGGACCACGGATGCTGCTTCTTCTGAGCTTGGACGGCTTACATATTCCCTGTGATCTTGTTCAAGGATTGGCGTTTAGAAAGTTCGGCAGATAAAAGAATTTAAGTTGGAGGAGAAGGGTATCGATCCCTTTACCTCTCGCATGCTAAGCGAGCGCTCTACCATCTGAGCTACACCCCCATCCCTTCCATATGTGTGGCAAGCGTTACCTCCCAGTATACCTTATGTCACTTGTTTGATCGTAGAAAGAGACATGCCTTACAGTCATGTAGTCGGTGACACACACGGGCACTGCCGTGGTGCAGTACCAGGTCATCTCCGGCGGCATCCGGGACATCGCCTTCACGGCACGTCTGCCGCCCTGCCCTTTCCACCACAGCTCGCATCAGGGGAGCTCGCGCTGGTGGCACGAGGAATCCCCCGAGGGATGCAGCCGGGACACCTCTTGCCGGTTCATCCCTGCGCCAGGAGCAACGGTTTTTCCGTATTCGCGAAATTTGTCTGTTTTCGAGGTTTTCCTTAATTTTTGGCTTTTTCAGGTCCGGTAATTGTCAGACATGAACACCAACCGTCTCGTAACGGTGCTGCCTTTTTGGCGCGAAACCGAGCTCGTAAAAAACAACTCTGCTGCAACCTCAACTTCCTGTCCGCTCACCCCACCTTCAAGGCTGCCTCTCGCACTTCCACTCTCTTCATTGAGTAGACTCTGAATCAAATCGATTTGAAGTCAACCAAAGGTAGCCAATTCGCGAACCCTAGAAAACAACTTCCATAAAAGATGTTGAGCAGAGCAGCCAAGGTTCGCTTCCGCGATGAGAATCAGACCGCCACGGATGAGGTCCTCAAGGACGCGTTGAACAAGCGACCTCTCAAGCGCGCCAAGCTTCCCACGACGACGGCAGATGCCGCCGCAACCAAGAAGCGTGCCGCCCTCGGCGATCTCTCCAACACCGCCACCATTCTCGGTGCTGCCATGAATGGCGCTAAGAAATCCGCCATCGAGTCAGCTACCACCAAAACGGTCAAGGTAACCCTCTCGGACAAGGAGAACACTGCCACCAAGTCGCTAAACGACAAGGCCCTTCGATCGACCGTCGCTGGTCTCTCTACGTCGCTCGGCAAGACCTCTTCCACGCTCGGGCTCCCTCGCGCCACTGTCCGGGGACCTTCTGCGACCTCTACCGTACTCAAGGCAGCCACTAGCTCCTCGAATCTGACCACTTCGGGCTCATCGCGAACGATTCTCAAGGCCAAGCGGGCCACATCGGCCGCCGTGCAGGTCAAATCGGGATCGACTCGTCTGGCCTCAGAGAAGATCAGCCACCGCGATGAGATGGAGGTGGTGCTTGACAAGAGCAAGGAGGAGATGAGCGAAGAATCCGAATCGGAAGAGGAATCGGGATCGAACAAGACCGTCATCCACCGAACGATCAGATCAGATGATACCGAGAGCTCGGAAGAGGCCGTTCAGCAGCGAGAGCCGCGTCTGTCGACGACGCATCTCCTGAGCAACATCTTTGCTGGAGTAGACCTCGAGGAGGTCGAGGACATCGACGCCGACGACAGGGACGACCCGCTGCAGTGCATCGACCTCGTGGACGACATCTTCACCGTCCTGCGCGAGCGTGAGATCAAGGAGCGACCGAACCCTAACTACATGGCTCTCCAGCAGAGCATCAACGCTAAGATGCGGGGCATCCTCGCCGATTGGATGATCGACGTGGGCTCCACCTTCACGCTCCTCTCGGAGACCGTCTTCCTCGGTGTGCGTCTCATGGACATGTTCCTCTCGAGGAAGCAGGTCTCACGCGAGCGCATGCAGCTGGTCGGCATTGCGTCCCTTGTCATCGCCTCCAAGTTCGAGGAGATCCGATCGCCCTTCATCGAGGACTGGATCTGGATCTCTGATGAGGCCTACACTCGCGACCAGATCCTCCGCATGGAGAAGATCATGCTCGAGGTTCTCGACTTCAACATGGGCACTCCCACTCCTCTTCACTTCCTCCGAAGGTTCTCCAAGGCTGCCAAGTCGGACGCGAGGACGCACACCCTCTCCAAGTATCTCACCGAGCTCAGCATGCCCGACTACGCGATGCTGCGTTTCTCGCCCTCCACCATCGCCGCGGCGGCCGTCTACCTCGCTAGGAAGATGACATCCAAGACTCCCACTTGGGTACCCCCACCTCTATCTCTTGGCCGATGATCTGTCCACTGACAGCAGCTCGTGTTTCTCTTTACAGAACAAGACGCTTCAACACTACACCAAATACGCTGGCGCCGACTTGGTCCAGTGCGCGATGCAGCTCAGCGAGCTCCACTCGTCGCCCAAGGAGGGCACGGAAGCGTACTTCGTCGCCGTCAAGAAGAAGTACGCCAACGAGGGCCTCCTCGCGGTCTCAACCATTCCTGGCACAACGTTCGACTAAGAGACCCCCAACGAACCAACCAACCGAGGAAAACGAACGGCACAGATCGCCCGTCCTCACCCCCTTTTTTTTTTGCTTTAAAGCGAAGGGAGGAGGCCAGCTGCCTTCTCTTCTACCTGCTTTACTTTCTCTTCTATCACGTCGCTCTCGTTGTATAGTACCGCCATCCGGGTGTTTGGGATGCTGTGTAGGGTCCTACCGGTGGTGCAGCGAATAAACGAATAACTTATCCACACCACTTGGTTCGGAATACACCTCGAATCGAACGAGGTTGAACACCGTCATTGTGTCTCCTGGCGCATGGCCGTAACCTCCTCGGCGCACTTGAGGCAGGCCATGTCGTCGTCGAGCACGTAGCACTCCTCGCCAAGGGTCACGTTGCATCGCATGCAGGTGCGGCACTTTTTGTGGTAGTGTCTGTCGTTGACGACAAGGTACTCGTTCAGAAGGGGCGTGCGACACCTCGTGCACTGCTCAGCACACTCGCTACACAACACCTGGTTGCCTCATCAGCTTCGCGTGCGCAGCCAACTAAGCGGGTGGCGCAGGTGGTACTTTGTTGTCCCACTCAATCAGGGGGGTGGTCTTGCCGCCAACGGTGCAGTTGCAAGCGCAGCACCGAAGACAGTCGGTGTGGTAGGGGAGCTGCTTGTACATCTTATACACGCCCACCTGAGGGAAATGCCCCCGACACACAGGGCAAGCCTGCGTGGGTTGCATCTGCTGGATCGACTGCCAAAGTCGTGGGAAAGAGATAACGTCAACCTGAAAGCCCCGCCCGTGTGGCTGGCTGATGAAGTGCCTCTCATACCATGGTCACGGACATCTTCCTTTTGCTCTTGGTGGCCTTCGTTCGTCTACGTTGCGTAGACTCTACATGACAACCTGTATCCACTTCAACCGGCCACGAGGAAAAGGAAACGCCTTCCTTGTTTGTCGTTTTTATCTGTCTGGCCAGACAGATAAGAGGGAGCTCACGGCCCAGCAGCGAGGGGGGAAGCTGGCGGTCCTCTTGTCGCTGCAGAGCGCGGAAGCGCTCAGCATCTTGACAACACCGCCGCACGGGTCCCCGAACGTGGCGGCGCTGGCCATCACGCGACACGAGTTCCGGAACAGGCATTCGCGCTCCACCACGTACGCCGAGCTGCCGGCGTCGCAACTGCCCTTCGCAAACGTCGAGCACTGGCTCAGACCCGCAGGCGTGCCGAAGGACGCGAACTTGACCACCGAGATCACCTAATCACCAGGACCACACGTGAGCTGTCTAGTGGTGGACGACGCGCATGCGCATGCCGCGAGCTGTACCTGGTCGGGCTCAGGGCAGGAGAGGTGGAGGGCTTGCTGCTCGGCTGCCTGACCGCAGATGAGCACCGACCGCTTGCCGTTGGTGATGGTGAAGTTGTAGTTGCCGCTCGCCACTCGGAACACCACGTTCTCGTTGCTCGCCTGAGCCGACAACACGCCCGGCACCCCGGCCACGAACCGCTGGTCGCGCCACACCGGCACGCCGCTCTCCGTGATCACGAACGCCGAGTAGTCGAGCAGCGGGATGGTCACGTTGGCCACCGACTGCGACGGCACGCTCACCCGCAGCCAGAACGACTCACCGTCGTCGGCGATCTTCCACCACGACGCCACCCTGCCCATCACCCAGTCCAGCGACGCGTTCACTCCACGCAGGCCTGCAGTGCACCCCCCCCCCAAACCCCACACATACGTGGTGAGCAATGGATGACAAAAGCACAAGCAACAGCAACGAGGTAAAGACAAGAGAGCCCCACCAGAAAAGAGGAGCACGTTCGAGGGCGGCGGGTGGAAAACGATGTGCTTGTAGCCGGTCGAGGCCTCGGTCTGTCGAATGCCCGCCAGCGTTTGATACATCCAGTCGTCCACGCTCCCGAACATGATGTGATTCCTGCGCGCGCGCCACGTCACGGCGTGAGCAAGAGATGACGCGAAGTCGGCACGCGCGATGGAGTGTTGAGCGAACCGCGAGTCCATGGAGGGAGAGCCAGTGGCTGCATCCCACAACTCCCACAGGGTGGTCTGTGCCGGTGGTCATGGGTCAGCGCAGATGCACAAGAGCAGGTCAGCCCGACAAGGGCGAGGTGTAAAAGGTGTCGCAAAGGCGTACAGCAGGCGTCTCAATGGTCTGCAGCCACATGTAGGCCCACGACGGGTAGGTCGTCTGCGTAGCCTGTGCCACGCGCGTGCGCGTCAGCCAAACCACGCGATAAGCAGCCAGAAGGGTTGCCGCAGCGTACCAGCTGCAGCGCAAGATCTGTGCGGCCAAACTTGGAGAGCGCCGGAAGAAGATATTTGGTCCCTACACGCACATGCAATGAGATAAGCTGCCTCCAACTAATAAATCTTATCCAAGATAACTCACACAATCAAAATAATCGTTAAAAATGATAATGAAAATGATTATAATAAAATAAAAAAGGGGGAGAGAGGGAAGGCGCTACCAAGGATTCCAGTGGACAGGTGGGTCTTTTGATTCACCACGATGTCGTTGAGCAGGTTCACGTGCACGGCCTGCTTCTCCTTCTCGTCCGAGATCATGTCCAGCCACAGCGGCAACACGTAGCCTAGTGTCCATCAAAGCCAACACCACCACCACCAGCAGCAACGCTTCAACATTTCAGTGGCGGCTACAAGGAGCGTAATGAGTGTATGCGAGTGATGGGCGCGTACTGGTCTGCAGCGGCTTGTCGTAGGTATGGGAGCTCGGGTTGTAGAAGTTGGCGTTGAACTGAGGGACCAGCGTCTCGTACAACCGGCTGCCGCACAACAGCAACAATTGAGTGGACATATGAGGTGGCGTGATGCGGGCAGCAACGAGGCGGGGCATCCACATGCAAAGAGGGAGAGGGAGAGAGAATCTCAGTTCCTACACCGTGAGGCTCAAGGGGACATGTGCGCCACATTCGAGTCGGTTTACCTGTAGAAGATGGCATCGGTCGAGTTGGGGCCGTGCAGCGCCGATGCCATCTCCGCCAACACCTTGACGTTGTAGACGTAGTACCTATATGCGTGGTTGTCTCTCAGACACGATCGATCGATGACGTCGTGTTGGGCGAGAGAAAGAGGGAGGCAGCGGAGTACCATGCGGAGGTGAAGGGAATGGAAACCTTGGCAGCCGGCGGGGGCGGCACCCAATCGCCGAAGGAGCCGAACATGGCCTTCAGGCCGCTTCAAAGCAGCCAGTGAACGATGAGGACAGTTACGAGAATTGGCAGCGCGGAGGCGCAGTAAGAGAGAGGAGAGGAGGAGGCGTGAGTACGTCTTGGAGGCTTGCTCATCGAGCCAATCTACCCAGTCCCGAATGCCGTTGTAATGCTGCCGCACCACGTCCAGGTCTCCGTTGTACTTCCACACCCAGTAGGTGACCAGCGGGAACGCCGCGCCCCACGCCGGGTCGGCTGTCGCAACACAAAGAAAAGGGGAGGGTTAGGGCTCAGAGGTGAGTGCCGAGTGCAGTTCTTGTTTGGGTTGGAGGCCCTGTGTGTCATCCATACCGGGACGGCCGGCGAAGCGAACGTTGGGAACGACGTTGGTGACCTGCCTGTCGACCTGGTCGTCCTCCATCAGGTTCATCCAGTGAGAGTAGAAGCTGTTGGCGGTTTGTCGTTCGGTTAGTGCTATAGGCGAGGCGTTACACAGAGAGCGACAGGACACAAAAAGGACAAGTCCACACACGCACCTGCCCATGTCAAAGTTGTGCAGGGCCTCCTCCGCCGAGAGCTGCGCGTCGGCTGTCCATCCCAGCCGCTCGTCGCGCTGGTTGCAGTCGGTGGGCACCGACATGAGGTTCGACGCCTGGCCCCACCAGATGTTCTTGTGCAATCGATTGAGGATCGGCGCCGGGCCGTTATCGTCTGGTCGTGCCCCCCCCCCCGCCAGCACCCAAAGCGAGTGAGTCGACAGGTGTATGCATGAACGGGGGAGGGAGGTGCACACGATAGTGGTCGCACCAGAAGAGAAAATAATGCTGCCCACGGTGGCTACGGAGGAGTAAATCTGGTGGGCTTCGATGTCGCTGATGGTCGGCTGCCAGAAGTTGGAGGCCACCACTTGAACATAGCGGAATCCGTGATACGTGAACCTACGCGGGCCGGGCGGTTAGACGAACACCATCGGCAACAGAGAAAAAGTCTGTGCGTGCGTGCGTGCGTGCGTGAGAAGATAGATGAGGTTTGAACCTGGGCTCATACACCTCGCCGTTGGGATCGCCCCGCAGAATGTACGTGTCTGTTGCCTGGGCTGTGGCCAGGAGAATGTGTCAGCATAGATCGCTCTATCTGGCCCACAGTTGCCTAACAAGAGAGACACAGAGAGACGGAGAGTACCCGAACGAAGGTTTTCAAAGTTGGGCATGCCCATGTGGTCGTGGCCCAACACTTCGGCGTACCGCAGGAAAATGGTTGTCCCTCGCGGACCCTTCACTCGCAGCTTGCACCAGCCACTGCAGCCGATTCCATTTCAGTTCAGAAGGGAGAATGCTCACACCTTCGAAGAGCGCTCTTACCTGAAGGTCTGTCCAAAGTCAAAGACCACTGTATCGATCACGGGAGTCGAGCGTGAGACCGGAGCCAAAACGTTCATCACTCTACGGGTTGATCCAAAACACACGAGTTAGTGTGACGGTAGCTGTGTCGACCTGGAGCCAACCAGGGCTAGGACTCGGGAGGCTCCAATGCTGCCACCACTCCTTATTTGCCGGTAGAGGGCGAAGAAAGTGCAAATACTCCAAGTATTGTCCAATACTGGAGGGCGGCCGGTACCGGATGGGCGGGATCATCTGCGCGCTCAGCTTGCCCTGTGGCCCGACCACCAGCGACGCGTTAGGCCAGTTGCCCTTGAATTGGGCACTGCTCCAGCCAGGCTGCTCGAGTCTGTTTTGGGGGTTGAGGGTTGGCGATTTTGTTGTTGTTGTTCTCCTCCTCTGCGCAGAATGCGGAAAAGAATTAAGCGCATACCTGGCGTCGTATATCTCGCCGTTGTACACGCTGTCGGAGAGGATGGGGCCTTGCGACACCAGCCACGAGCTGTCGCTCACCAACACCGACTGTTGTTGTCCTGATGCCGTATTGACCCTCAGCTCAAAGTAAAGCGCTGGCTCGCCGCCTTCGCCTTGGCGGTACCTGTACGTGTTGCGCCACACCACGCGTGAACAGGAGGGAAGCCGCCTGCAGCTATTCTTTATAAACAGGGCTTGGCACGCACCATCCGCCACCGAGCATGACACCCACGGCATTGAGGCCCGTTCTGTTCAGCAGAGCAGTCACGTCGTGCGTAACATACAACACTCTGCGTACGCGACAGAAATGAGTTCCAGCCAGTTGAGCTGCCATGTGGAACGCACGATGGTTTCCGCGAAGTGTGGTTCGACGGCCCGTGCGGGGGTGACCACCATACCTGCGGGAGTAGTGCGTCCAGCCCGGGTCAAGCTTGTTTTGTCCCACTTTGGCTCCGTTGAGGAAGAGCTCATGGTAACCCACTCCACTGATCACCACGCTTGCGCTCGTGAACCCCTGCGGCACCGTGAACTCTGTCACAACAACAAGAGCGTTTCAGCTATGTAATCTGATGGATTTTTTGTAGGACAGTCATAGTGCAACAACAGCCGTCCTAGCTCAGTCGGTAGAGCGCAAGACTCTTAATCTTGTGGTCGTGGGTTCGAGCCCCACGGTCGGCTATCTCCTTTTTTGCTTGCGGGGTTGCGCCACCAACAGAATGAAAGCAACGGAATGGGGTGTACCTCGTCGCAACATGTTACCGCCACCTATCCACTGAGCGGTGGTGACCAAAGCGCCGCTCTTTGCCTTGTTGCCTTTGATGTTGGGGTTGGGCGGGGACGGCAAGAGGCCTGTGTGGAATGTTGCCATCTCGCTCCACTCCGACACCTCTCCCTTTTGGTCCCACCAGCGCACCTGCCACCCCCCCCCCCACCCCCCCACCACCCATGTCGTTGTGGCCCACCTGAAGAAGGCCAAGGGCGAAACCGGGGGGGGGGGCAAGAAACGCCGTACCTGCCACTGATAGGGGGTGAGCGAGCGCAAGGCCTCGTGACCTTGGTAGCGCTGGTGGCCGACCTCGACAGAAGCCACCCGACCACTGTCCCACACCACCACTGTCGATTTGTCGGACGTCTCGCTGTTGGTCCACACGACGATCTGATAGGCTTCCTGCCTTGCCCCACGCCTTGCCCATTCCCTCTTCTGAGACGAGAAAGTAAGGTAAAAAGAAAGCATAACTTGAGTACACCGCCCAATCTATAGAACGCCTAGATTCGGAAAACGCACATGATCTAGATCATCAACGCCGTCGTGGAAGGCCAGTTGCCAGAAGAAGCGTGGCTGCGGGTTATCGACGCCCACCACGGGGCAAGGCAGGTACTCCACACGAAGTTGCGACGGCCGCGGCAGCAGCGCTGAGACCCAGGCAAGACAGGCGCCCACGCAAGTGAGCAAAACGCGCCAAAGGAGAAAGTGAGAAACGAAGCAAGCGCACCTGTGCAGCCCGCTACGAGGCAGAGGATGAAAACCAGAAGCGCGGGCTGCGCCATGGTTCCGCTGTAGTTGCTTTCTGCAAGAGGAATGAACCATTGCTCTTGCCCCTGTGGGGTGATTGACGTCCACGCCCAATGAGCCGCTCCTTAAAATTATTTCACACCATTTTCTTCGTTCTTTTCTGGAAGCCTCCTCCAAGAACCTAGGAAGATGATCAGGCCTGATGTGTTGGATTGTGAATGGTTCCAAGTCTATTCCTTTGAATGCCACCTTCAGCATACACTGAAGGGTCTCCTGAGTATAGTTGCAGAAGGGCATAGTCCTCCCATCACCACCTCTCTTATCAAATTAGAGGTCCAGCCATTTTAAAATTGATTTTGATGTCAAGATTAGCTCCGAAATGGGTTTTAATACAAAATTTACCATTTTGCTCAAACAGATTTACTTTTGTTAACTCATTTGGGCAGCTACTTTTATCTCATTTTGACAGATTTCAACTTCAAGTCAATTCCATCTCCTCATTGCAGCTTTTCAGTTGCAATCTTTTCTCACTCCTCTCCTTATATAACTATCTATTTTTATTGCATATTAAAAGATGTCAACTTATATATTCAGCATAACCCTGGCTCAGGGTAGTTTGATATGGTGCTGCTGATGTTTGGACTATACCACATCCACTGGGTGGCTCCATCTGGTTTGACATGGTGCCACTGATAACCCTTGATGATGATGATGATGATGGTACAATGCTGGTGGCTGCTGTGGAGAATGGATGAGGCACCTGAGAAGATCATTGAGTGATTGAATTTGGTGTGTCTGACCAGACAATTTATCAAACTCCAAACCAAGGCAAATGCATTTAACCATTGAACAACATTCTTATGTTACTGTGCAGTCCTGTCCAATTTCTTGATGTGCCAGCTACTCCACCAACCAGCAATGATTGGGCATTGGCTTTGCATGGGCAAACACCTAAGCTTGGAAGTTCACGGTTACAGGTGATGTCTGCCCCATTCAGGGGATTCTCTCACTTCCATTTTTGTCTTATCATTAGAACACCAAACCACCTCTTCAACATCTGAATGACAACAGAGATGCCCACCCAGCTGGTTTTGTAAACCCATCTGTAAATTTAACTTCATTTTCACAACACAAACAACGACCCTCCATTTTTTGTGCCTCTACTTTGACTTTTACTTCAGTAAAATCAGAAATTTTACCTCATTATTCACATAACACTTACCCTACCTAAAATATTGTAAACTTAAAATCACAATCGTTACTTGGTCTAATGCCGGTTAATTCACCAGATAGTACTGCATTCCTGGGCATTAGTGCACAAAAAAACGCCAGTCATTTTTGACCTCTCATTTGATAATAGAGGAGGTTTTTTGTAAATTGGACAGATCAAGCTAAAATTGGCATCTCTCCACACTCCAACATATGCTTCCACCCCTTTTCTGATGTCATACCACTGCACCTTCGGTTTTTGTCCATAAATTTTCCAACCCAATGCACATCAGTTCTAAGTTCTTGGGGAGCCCATTTTTTGATCACTTCTTCTCCCAGCCAGAGGTTCAATGTGCAATACCCCTACAATGAGAACTTGGTACAACAGTGCTCACTGCAGGTGGCAGGCCGCTGTCAACAGACCCAATGGACAGGTTCAGGTGACCATCAGGGTATGTAATGCTAGCACAAAGATTATCTTCTCTACCTGCCTTTGACTCACCTCTTGGGTGTGGTGCGCCAGGACAAGTGCCAGCTGTGCCTATGTATCACTCAACCTGAGTCCCACAGCCTTCTCCAAGCTGGCCTCAATGTTGGTGACATCCTCATCACCTGGAAACTGGTCTTAAAACAGTGTCTATCCAAACTTGTACACCACCCAGTTGCATTCAAGCAACCATTGTTTTCTTATTCACATGGGCCACTGGGAGGCAAGGAATGCGCCAATAGGAGGAGCTTGTGTTCTAAAAAAGGACATTGTTTGTGCTAAATCCCCGGAAGGATGAGTACCCATGTCCTTCTGTGAAGCTTGTAAGTTTTAACTTCAAGCGCCTCTGCACACTCATAAAGTAGAGGCGCTAGGGACAGGAACACATCACACTTCATCCAGTGACATGTCCACCGCGATTGCTGCCCACCCTATCTTGTTGCGTGTACGAACCACGCTCTACTTCTGGCATCAGGGGACTGAGGCCGCCGGTGGCGCGATGACGCAGTTCTGGGAGGGCGTGCTGGCCGACAAGATGCAGGCCGCCGGCAGTCAGCCCAACCTTGACGACCCGGATCTGCAGGCGGCCCTGCTTGAGTACGCCATGCTGCATGAACGGAACACCAATCGCCTCATGTCGTCAAGTGCTGAGTGGGATGGCGCCCTCTATAAAATTCTTGAAGTGGCCGCGGGTCCCCTGCTGCCCGATGACGTTGACGCCAAGGGGCTCAAGGTGGCGCCCGCACATGAGCAAAGGGCGGTAGGGCATCAACTGACCCGCTCTTATGTTCTTGCAGGTGAGCCAGGGCGAGTGGAAGGAGGCTGCTGAGGGGACCATGGCGACGGCGCTGGTGGCCACGGAGAGGCTGCAGGCTCTTGAGTCTGCGGCTGGCTGGTGGTCTACCTACCATGGTAAGTTCGACTTTGGCGGGCAGACCAGCATCACCGCCGACATGCACAAGCCGCGCCTTCTGCCCGTCAACCCTGAGCAGGTGTACAACATTTCCCTCCAGGGCTGCTTCACCTCTTGCTGAAAGCTTGAAATTAAATATTGTGCTGGTGTTTGACAGAAATTGTCCATTTTACAAGCATACAGTCAGAAATTGGAATTGGAAATGAGATAGGTGGAAGGGCAGAAGTTGGACAAGGCAATAAGAAAGATGGACTTGGACTGGGAGGCTAGTCAACAAGGCAGTCATACCATAGTAATGAGCATATATATTTGCTGAATTCTGCAGTATTACACTAACCTGGACCTAACAGAAATTACAGAATTCGTACAGCAGGGATGGTGCACAGGCTTCAAGAGTTGGTTCTGGTGGGGCAAGCTGGTGGTAACATAGTGTTCAGAAAAAAGTAACAATAACCCACCAGCATGCCAAGCCCATCCACCTGTTGTTTGAGGGCTCCCACCTTCTACCTCTCTCCTCCTGGTTTGGCCACTAGAGAAGTATTCTGAACTTTCATTTTCATTCCCCTTTAACTTGGCCAATACCAACCAACTGGTAAGAACAGAGTGTTCAGAAAAAAGTAACAATGTCACTTTTTAACAAACCCAAAAATGCATGTACATGACCCAAGGGGAACCCATGCATATTCTGTACAAGAGATGTGTTGACCTGATGTGCATTGGTTCAACCACCAACCCAAAGATGTACTTGACCCAAAGGGCACCTATTAATTTCATACACATTTAAAGATGTCATCATCATAGATCTTCACACACAAAACCACAAGTGAAGTGTTGACCCAATGCGCATCGGTTCTTCCACCCCAGCCCAGAGATGTACATGTTGTAGGTAAAGTACCAGGTATTTAGAAGAAATCTTGCTCAGTTTACAAATCTTTACCAAATTTGAGCTATTTCTTGCCTGTAACACAGTTCTTCTTGTTATGTGTTTTTTACTCAACATCAAGACATCTATCTATTTTTGAAGGTTTAGAAGAGATCAAGTTCCAACAATTTGAACACAATTTATGTTGACCGATACATTTTGTCAAGTACAAAACATCATCAAATTTTCAACACTGTTTTACCTCAGTGTACAGAATTTGAAGCTTTTTTTTTGAGGCCTTGTACAGATTTCAGGGTGTTCTTATTCCATTTGTGTATCAAAAGTGTACATTGCCAAAAGAGTAATTGTTACTTTTTTCTGAACACTCTGTTAAAGTGTTTTGGCAGCAGAAGCAGTGAAGGTAAGGAGCTTATCCAACCAGTGACTCTTTTACTCAGGTCAAGGCAACCTGGAAAAAGAGTCTGCCAGGTCATTGATTTTTGAATTGCTTCCCTTTATGTTGCAGCTCCACCTGTGCCTACACCTTCACTGGGGCCTTGCTTTTTCTCGCCAGCAACGTGCGCTGATGGAGCAAGACCTCATTTTCTGCGGTCATCTCTGTTAATCATACTCATAACTAATTATTGTCGTTATTTTTTCTCCGTACACACGCTACCCGCCTCATCCAGCAACGTGGGAGAAGAGCCACTGATTACGGATTGACTTGGAGCTCGCTGCGCGATTTACGAAGCCCGGCTGGTGGCGCCACTTCGGGACTGCTCATACCAGTGGCGGCTTCCGCTTCCTCCTCCACCACCGCCACAGCTTCTGTAGATGTAGACGTAGGTGGCGACGGCTCCTGGCCTATCTCGCCCTGGCTCAGTTGTCGATGTTGTTGTTGCCGCTGCTGCTTTTTCTGGGCTCGCTTCTCTCGGTTGCTCATGGTTCGCGGGAAGCTCCTCCGTTTGCTCCCTGCAGCCGCGGCAGCGGCTGCTCGTTCGTCTTTGTCCTGCTGCTGCCGGTCCTTGTTGAGCTCGAGCTCCCGCTCTCGGCGCTCGCGCTCGGTGCGCCGGTGGTTGTCGAGCTCGCGCTTGATCACCTCCCGCACGCTGTCCGATATGACGGCGTGGAGGTGGGGCCGGTCCTTTTCGCTCAACATCCCTATCTCGTACAACACCTCCTCTATCGTGCCGATGATCTCGTTCTCGTCGATGCGCACCTCCTCCACCCACGGCGTGGCCTCGCTCGCGCCGCCAACGGCGACGTGCTTGTCCTTGCGTTCCTCGCTACTCTGTTCCCTCCGCTGTTCCTTCTTCGTTTCCGCCTCAGGCTGGGCGTCTGCTGCCGCCGCTGGTCCCTCATCGCCTATCGATTCGAGCTGAGTGGCAGTCACGGTGGTAGCAGTGGCGCTGGCGCTGATACTAGCAGTGGTCGTCGAGATGGTAGTGGCGGCGGTAGTAGAAGTGGTTACGCCGTCATTGGTAGACGTGTTGGTAGATACGGCGATGGAAGCCTCGCCGTCCTGCGTTGTTGCGGTGGCGCTGGCGCTGGCGCGGCTGTCGTCGCCTCGACTGCCGTTCCCCATCATGGCCTGGAGCAGCTTGGCCGTGCCCCGGCGAAATCGAAAGGTGAAGGGCTGCTGCTCCTCTCTGTTCCCTCCTCCGCCGTCGCCTCCCTCGTGTCCGTGTCGTCGGCCGTGCTTCTCGTCCTCCTTTTCGCGTTTTCGTTTGTTTTGCGCGACCTGTTCGTCGATGCGTCGCGCCACGAGCTTTTGCACTATCTGCTCGATGCGGCTCGCCATATTCTGCCCCACGGCCACCACCACCACGTCACCAAAATGATGTGATGATTGTACACCATTGCGCGAGAGACAGCAGCGGTTGCGCGCGGTACCACGTTGGTGAGCTTTTCTCGCAATAGGGCGTCGATTCTCAACTTCAGAATATCTGAAATCTCATCGGCCTTGCCGAGAGAGAGAGAGAGAGAGAGAGCACACTTGAAATGTCAGCTCGGACGTGTTTGGCTGGGGCAAACAGACAGACAGACAGACAGACAAACAGATGACCAACCTCACGTGGGCCACACTGCGGCGTACCCGAGTGGTGATGAAGAGAAGGACGGCGTCGGTGTCCGAGTACGGTTCGGCCACGCGGAGGTAGAACAGTTTCTGGTCGATCTCGCCCCCGATGACCTCCACACCATACCCGAGGATGCTGTAGTTGTCGTCGGCGCTCCCCAGCTTGTACTCGCCGAGCCTCGCCTACGCACGCCAGTCATCAGCATGATCAAAATTAAAGCTTAATAAATCAACTGAAAATATTAAATCAAATCAAATTACAAAAACGAGGAAAGGGAAACTACCCCCGTGAAGGGTTGCTGAAGCTGTACACTGGCGTGGTCGATCACCACAGAAACCATTGAATCGAACGTGACGACCTCCTCCTTGACAAGTGGGTAGGGCAAGCGCTACAGTTGGCGGGTGACACAAGAGTGCATGGTGTAAGCTGACCGACTTACAAAAGCCGTGAGGGCGAGGAGGAAGCGTACGCGACATAGGAAATGTGGCACGCCCAGGTCATCCAGGTTCGTGCGCAGACGAGGAAACGTGCCGTCCAGCCCGCATATTGCCTTGCGCTCTGTCGACCCGACACAGCACACAGCACACAGCACACAGCACACAGCACACAGCACACAGCACACAGCACACAGCACACAGCACACAGCACACAGCACAGCCAAACCAATAAAGCGTTAAAATAATTGCGTGCATGAGGCGAAGAGCAAGGGCGCGTGTGGTGGTGTGGCTGGTCGTACCTTCATCATCAAAAAACGTAGAAAAGAGAAAAGAGGATATCTCCTCATAGCACAGCGAGCCCCGGCCCGTGTTGTGTCCGCCTTCGATCTTGATCCGTTTCTTCACCGTCGACCCATAGGCCTCGTACAGCAGCTGTGTGTGGTGTGGTCGCACCAGCGTGTCGTTGCGACCTATGTGTGTCGACACAAAACAATCAACACGCAACACACAACATACACAACACAACACACGGGCGCGTGAGCAGCCAACCGGGGACGAGAGAGAGAGAGAGAGAGAGAGTGGGGCCTCACCTTGTATAAAAATGGCGGGAACGCTGCACTTGGGCGCGAAAGCGATGGGCTCGAGATCAGAGATGTCGAATTCGGCACGAATCTTGATGGCCTTGCGCAGGATCGGGATACCCAAGCCCAGCAACCCACCCACTACCTTCTTCGGTATCTGCTTGATCTGCACGACGGATGATAATTACGACGTGTGTGTATGTATGATATTGACATGAAAGCGATGACATACGTATTGCCCCTTGCCATCGGCAGAGTCTACGACCTCGGGGATGAGCTTGATGAGGCTGGAGAAGGGCGAGTCGAGTATGAGCGCCGAGGGCACCATCACTCTCTCGTCGCCATTTGCCCGCCTCGCCTCAGCCTTGGCCGTGTACATCAACGCGGTCACTGCGCCCATGCTGCGTCCCCACAAACCTGTGCCACACACCACCACCACCACCGTCAGCAGAGAAAAGCGAGGAGGCGCACAGAGCTTCGCGTACAGATGTTAGACACCGCGTCGGTAGACTTAAGGTATGCCAGCACCGTTTCCACGTCGTCTTGCTCGTGATATCCGAGGGAGATGTACTTGCCTGCCACCCAGGGAGTCAGTCATGCGTGGCCTTGCGTGCGTGCGTGCATTCAAGGACTGGGTGAACCTTCAGACTGACCGGCGCCGGCAAAGTCGAAGGCGAAGTAGGTGACGTGGAAGCAGTGGAGGAGCATAATGACGTTTTCGGCGGCGTCTATGCGCGAGCCGCTGTTGCCGTGGAGGTAGATAACGCAGCCCATGCGCTTGGCTGGCCGCTCCTCGTCCACGGGTTCCCAGTGGCTGCAGCGCAGCCCCAGGTTGCGCGAGTTGACCAGCTGTCACAACAACCACCAGCCCGGGTGAGTACACCCACGTAACTTGTGAACTTGAGACAAAGGAGATGGAATTGCGGAAGGAAGCACACCTCTAAATCTTGCCGCTTGTAGTGCTTCCCGGCTATGGTGAATCGTGTGGGGCCCAATTGGGAGGGCAGGTATTCATTGCGCGGAGGTCGAATCAACAGATTCACCGCCGTCTCCATCTGATTTTCTCCTTATGATCAGAGCTCTCCAACGCTATCCAGCTCAGGCGCACGGTTGGTTTGGTGAGGGCGGCAGAGAATAGTAATAAAATAAAACGAAAGATAGGCGAGAGGAAGAAATTGTTGGTTTTAAACTGATTTTCTTCGTTGGCTATTCTGCCAAATTAATGTTTGTTTTTAGTTCTCGTAATTTAGCACCAAATACAGCAGTGATGGACGACGCAGAGGAGCTGAGGGTTCGTCCCACCCGAGCGGCGACAGGGGACGCCTTGCGGCGTCGCGAGAACAGGAATGCGCTCAAGATATCGTCGCCCCCGGTGTTCGACTTTACGTCCGGTTCGGCTGTTCTCGGCCCACCTTCTCCAACCCCATTCCCAGCCACTTCGTCCCCTTCCTCTATTTCAGCCGTCCCCTCACCCCCGCTCTCTGCTCCCGCCGTGCTGGTGCCGTATACCATACCTTCGCCGCCGCCACAGCGCCCGCCACCCGCGCTGCGGCCCCAGCCCGGCCCGAGGAACGTACGGCAGGCTCCTCCCTCTTCCTTCCCACCCCTGCACGGCGGCCCTACCTCTACCTCTCCACCTACCTCCCCCTCCTCTGCCTTGCGATCTGGCGTGGTTGCGGCTGCCACAATCGCTCCTTCTACCTCCTCGTCATCACGATCAGGACCAGCTGCAGCGGCAGCGTCGTCGGTTCCCTCGCCGAGCGGCAGCGGGCCTGCCATCACATCCCCGCACTGGCTGCACTTCTTCCACGACTTTCCACGGGTGGCGCTGAAGTCAGAGGCCAGCCAGCGGTTCGTGCGCACGGTGGGCGCCAAGCAGGTGCAGGCCGATTTCCAACTGACGCGCCTGCTCGACGTCGAGCCCTCGGCAAGCAGCGGCAACGTCGGCGCGGTCAGATCGGGGGCCAAGTATCTGTTCATAGCCGAGTGGCGGCACAAGGGACAGCGCGCCTCTTCTTCGGCGGCCGCTGGTGCGACTGCCGACCACTCGGGCGATTGTGTGGCGCTAAAGGCTGTCAATGGAACATACTGCAGCGTCGAGCAGAAGGACGGCTCTCTCACTCTCGCGTACGTGATCCGCACGCAAGTCATTAGTGCTAGGTGTGTCAAGGTTGACCCTCGTTGTCGATCGTTGGCCAGGTCGGTGATGACGCCTCGCGACACGGAGCTCTTCAGTCCGATGCCCGTGGGCGACGGTCGCTTCGCTCTGCGAAGCGTTTACCGGACCTACGTCGGTCTGAGCGAGGAGAGGGGCAAGGTTCGCGCGACGATAAACAAAAACATCAACCACAATACTATAGTTAATACGCTATATTTCAACCTGCAGATTGGCACAAATGTGGTGGCGCGACGGCTTAACGATCCTACGCCCAACGAAACATTCGCACTAGTGATTAAGGTCCGTATGGCCACAGTCTGGACACACAAACAAAACAACAATAACAACCAGCAACCAGCAACCAGCAACCAATAACAACAGCGACTATCCACCCGCCATCACACAATCTATTGTACCTTTACATACGTCGTTTGTGACACTGATGTCAGGTGGGCATACGGCTGGTCGGATCTGGCCTCATATGCACGTGCACCAAAGCGGGCAAGTTTCAGGCGATCGGCGGGGAGACGATGGGTAAGTCGTCGTGCTTCCTGCTCGAGATGGGTCACCAGGGCGCGGCCTTCCTCACGCCCAATAAACGGTATTTCACCTCCCTAGCAGCCCCAGACCATCCCGTTGTTGATACTAAGCATGCTCGACTTGGACTGATGTTGCAGCTACCTCACGGTGGAGATGGACGGAATCGTGAGCGCACTAGCGAGGACCGCCGGGCCGCAGGAGATGTTCTCCCTCCAACCTCACGAGGACGGGGAGTACCGGGTACGCGCGCTGGCCGCTCTGCACATGATCAGATAGCAGCAGCCGATTGACAACTACTCTCGTCGCCAGTACTACATCAAGACGTGGTATGGCTGCTACCTCCGATTCCGAGGCGGGCGAAACAAGGCGGGCGAACTCATCGGCGACAAAAAGACCAAGGAAGAGGTACACTCGAGTGGGCCAAGCCCCTTCTGCCTCTTGACAATCATACCGACGCCTCTTTCTCTGTCAAGGCCACCTGCTTCCAGCTGATCCCGCTAGGCGTGCCTGCGGACGAGCTCGAGCAGCGGAGCGTGTCCTCCCAGATTATCTCTGCGTTCCAGCGTAGCAGCGCCGACGTAACCCCTCTCCCCCCGCAAGCAACAGCAGCCACGAGTGAGTGAGGTCTGTCTGACGCCATCGCCTTAGGCGGAAGGTGAGGAGGAGGAGGAGCCGGCGCGCGCAGTGATCAAGCAAGACAAGCAGCAGCTGCGTCAACTCGTGCGCACCAACACTCAGCTTTCGCTCTCGCGCATTACGGTGGTACGATTGCAGCAGCGCCACCCATCGTCCATGGGTCATCACTGGAGCCAGGTCTGACATCCTGCACGCACGTTTGGTCGCCAGGTGATTGCGGAGGATCCCATGAGCAACTCCGAAGGCTTGAAGGACAGCCTGTGGCCCGGGGAGAAGCTCATTCTTACCCTGGAGGACATGGCATTCCTCACCCAGGGTCCGGCCCCTTCATGCTTTCTTGAGCCTACATAGGCTCGACGCTTTCAAGCCTAAACACACACATCACATCACATCACATCACATCACATCACATCACATCACATCACATCACATCACATCACATATGGGCTCTCGTGCAGGAACGGGTCAGCTGGGCACTGTGTGGCTCACCAACTACCATGTCATCTTCCATCCTCAGGCCACCAACACAGTACGTTCGTGTCATTCTCCTCCCATGTACGTGGATGGGCAGGCAAAACTGACACGTCACACGCACAACAGGACGCATCTTCTCGCACGTCTAAAGGCTGGCGCATGGCGCGGTAAGCTATAACTACATACGAATGTGCTCACCACTCGTGGCCCGCTGAGCATTGTAACGTTGCCTTGCCATCGCAGGGGGTGGAAGATCAGCCTTGGGCGTATCGCCTACGTCGAGGAGGAGGAAGCTCAACTTGGCGGGAAGTATTTCCAGTTCAACATCCATCTCAAAGACTTCAACATCATCCAACTGGTACGGCCTTCTCCACACACACACACACACACACACACACACACACACACACACACACACACACACACCACACACGACGTGACTGGTACCGGGACTTGCATGCAGTCAACTCTGCCCGGAAGTCCGAAGCCGGCAGACCACGCGGCGATCGTGGTGGAGAAGATCAACCAGCTCTGCTTCCCCGAGAATCCGCTGCACTTCGCGCCCTACCTCCACAAACAGGCGCTCGCGTCTCTACTGGGCCCTGCCAAGGACGACTGTGGAAGCGGGACCTACGTCGTCTACGATCCTCAGACCGAGTACACCCGCTTGGGACTTCTGACGTTGAACGAGGTGATGACCGACCCCTGGCTTCTGTCCACGCTTGGCTCTGGACGCACAGCTCTCACACCATGATGCAACCAGGGAGCCGGCGATGGGGGCGCCTGGCGACTGGCCAGCCCCAACTCCGACTACGCGCTCTCCGAGACTTACCCCAGGTTGGCCACATTCACTTGTGCACACGCATATGAACGGACATTGACGTACGCGTGTTATCTCTCTCTCGCACGCGCGCACATACGCAGTCACATTATAGTGCCGCGCGTAATTACGGATGAGGCACTCAAAGCGTCGGCCGAGTACCGCAGCAAGGGCCGCCTGCCGGCTGTAGTGTGGCGCCATCCCGCCTCCGGTGCCGTGCTCGTCAGGTGCCCGCCTCCTTCCGTCACGTTGGCCCCGCCTATTGCCTCTCACGCAACACTTGTCCTTGGCTCGATTCGCAGATGCTCGCAACCCCGCAGCGGTTTGACGGGGGTGACGTGCCGGGAGGACGAGTCCCTCGTGGACGCAATCCGTCTTTCATCCTTCTCCCCCACTACTTTTTCTTCAAGCTCGGCAGCTACGACGTCATCCTTTGTTTCTCCCTTGTACACGCCACCGCCTGCGTCGTCATCGGCGCTACCGCCAATGACGGCCCTGCTGGCGTCGTCAGTGGCCTCCAGCGTGTCGGCCTCCGTGACGGCCTCGGTACGCCGACCGTGGGCTCCGACGCGACCGCCCACCAATCCTATTGAGCCCAGCATTCAGATCATGGACGCTCGGTGAGCCCTCCCTGCCCTCCCTGCGGGTTGGCCTGTGACGCGTCTAAATCCTGTGGCGGGGGTAGGCCGCTGATGAACGCGCTGGCCAACCAGCTGGCCGGGGCGGGCATGGAGAAGACCACCAACTATCGCAAGGCCAAGCGCAAGTTCCTGGGGATCGAGAACATCCACGTCATGCGCGAGGCCCTCTACCGTGTGGCCAAGCTCCCCTTTGTCTACCTGTACCTTAACTCACCTGTGCTTCCTATTTATTTATTTGTTTATTTATTTATTATTTGTCATTTCGATCAATTAATTGATGAGTGGGATTGGTTGATCGTAGTTGTTTTATTGTCTTTAATATTTTGTATTATTGTTCATAAGAATTTAAACGGGTTGACTTTCTTCAGGTCGGAGACAGGCACGGCCGCGCCTGACTTTGCCCAGTGGCTGTCACAGCGTGAGGAGACGGCCGGGTGGCTCTCGCATGTATCCCTCCTGCTGTCGTCGGCCATGCAGATCTTGGACTGCATGCAGGGCGGCACCACGGTCATCATCCACTGCAGGTTCGTGTTTGTGGTCTCTTCCCGCGACGATCCGTGACGGCAGCGCTAGTCGTTCTCACCTGGCGTGGACAGTGATGGCTGGGACCGCACGCCGCAGCTCACGTCGTTGGTGCAGCTGTTGGCCGATGACTACTACCGCACGATCGAAGGCTTCATATGCCTCATCGAAAAGGACTGGCTTTCGTTCGGTAACCGCGTCCTTTGACGACGTCCACCCGTGATTGATCTGGAGGCGCTGACCCTGGTCGCGTTGTTCTTTGTCTTCTTCGTTCTTTGTCTTCTTCGTTCTTTTACTGCGCGCAGGTCATAAGTTTGGCGAAAGAATCGGGCACGGCGACAGCAATCACAAGGACAAGCAGCGGTCGCCCATTTTCCTGCAATGGTTTCTCCCTCCCTCCCTCTTGGTTGCTTGCGCATGCAGCGTGGGTTGACCCCAACCTGTTCGTGGCCTAGGATCGAGTGCGTGTACCAGTTGGTGCTGCAGTTCCCGGCCTCCTTCGAATTCGGGGAGAGCTTCCTGCAGGCGATCCTCGACCACTCGTACTCGTGCCTCTTTGGCACGTTCCTCTTTGACTGCGAGAGCGAACGCGTGCGCGAACGCACGGCCGCCACCACCCACTCGCTGTGGGCACACCTGCTCGATCAGCGAAGCGCCTACGCGCTCAACTGCACACCGAGTCAGGCAGGCGAGGGGGCGGCACCCGGGTGCTCCGTGAGCCGATCCGGGCCCCTTCGACCCAACACGAAGGACGTGCGACTGTGGACGAAGGCTCACTTCCCCCTCTTTGAGTGTGATCTCAACTAGAGCCCCACAAGGGGCGATGCTGTATCTCTACTACTGGACTTGGTTGCTTTCTTGGGGAGAGGAATAGAGCTCAGTTGTAATCTCGTGAGACGTAATTCTGGCTGCCACCTGGCTGCTCTCCCTTGATGGATAGGATTTATGTGAGTACCAGAATGACGAAGATCTGAGCAACTAGGGTCTGGTCATCAAAGAGGAAAAAGCCAGGCCCCTAAAATGAAAAGCGATTTCTGTTCCCATTCTACATGCGATGCCACTGGACGAGGGAAAAGGCGGTGTTGGCCTGCCCGGACCGCTCCTTGGAGATGGCGTTGGGGATCTGGTGGCCCAGCCACGCCTCCCGCAGTGTCTGATACCTGTCCATGTCCAGATAGAGCGGCCGCCCTCGCTTCAGTCCCGAGTCCTCTTCGCCGTGCACGTCTGATGGAACGGACATTGGATAGAGGGGCCATTGTCAATGCGTGATGAGAGAGCGAGAGAGAAAGCAAAGCCAAGCGGGGGAGGAGAGAGGGCACGCACCGAGGTAAGGCGAAGGGTAGAAGCAGCCGGTGATGGTGTAGCGCAGCATGATCACGGCGGTCTCCTTGAGCAGGAGGAACATGCCCTCGCCCGCACCGCACCGCAGGGCATGCTGCATCGCACCAATCAGTCGTTTTAGTGGGTCAGTCACGTGGAAGAGAGAGAGAGAGAGAGAGAGAGCCTGCGTACGATGTTGCACTCGCCCGATCCTTCCTCTCCGGCGCAGCAACGGGAGGCAAAGCACAGGAACTCGCCTGCAGGCACCGCATCACGACGTATCGGTCATCATGCATGTGGAGGTGCGAGACGAGGCAAGGCGGAAAGCTGCGAGAAGGAGAGGATGCGAACCACAGAGGAGACAGAGCGCCGGCTGTCGAGGCGAGGTCCCGCAGATGTCGCACCGCTGCTTCTCGTCAGACTTGAAGTACTCGATGTTCTGGTACATGTTGGGCAGCGCCGACCTGGTGATGTTGATTGGTTGGGTGGTTTCTAGTCAGCAATAATCAAAGCAATAAAACATTAGAAAAAGAAAGAAAGAAAGAAGAAAAAAACGATAGGGAGCGGGTGAAGGCAAGAATACCAAAAAAATAATTAAATTATATTGAATAATTAAATTAATTAAAATGTAAAGGGGTGTACCGGTCCAGTTCGAAGGGCAGGGCAGGGGCCAGTAGGGGGACCGTAGGAAGCGGGAAGCGGACCGTGGTGCCCGCTGCCTCGTCCTCGGCGTGGTCCCTCCTGAGCCTAGCGGCGTGGAAGGCAAAGAAGTCGTCGAGCCACTCGGCGGCGAGCCGGGAAAGGCCGCCGCTGGACTCGACCGCACCGCCGTGGAGGGGCGACAGGAGGTCGTCCAACAAGCGGGGCAGCGACAGCGCAGCGAGCAGCGCAGCAAACTCGTCCTCCTCCTCTCGAACTGCACACGACACGAGTTAAGCACACCACCTGAGGACGAGAGTCAAGGGGAGACAGGGGCGAACCGAGAGCCAGCGGACGCTCGAGGCAGAAGTGTTGGAAGAGGGCCGCGCGGTAGAGGAAAGGCAGGCAGAGCCGCTTGACCTCGGTCGCGAGCCGGTCGCCGTTGATGACCGCGTCGATGAGGCCAAGCGACGAGAGAGCCGGAGAGAAGCTGGCGGAGAGCTGCGACGACGATGTCGACGACGGGGCGGCGGCCAGGGCGGAGGCGATCATGGCCTTCTTTGTGGCGTCGACGACTCGACGAAGCGTCTTGGTAAGCGCCGAGGCGTGAGGCGGCTCCTGTTTGGCGGTCGCCGTGCTGTCGCTGCCCCTGAGCTGCTTTGGCCGCTCGGTCGTCGCCTGCTGCACGACCGTGATGACGGCCTGCAGCACGGTGCCGACGAGCAGCAGCCGAAGCAGGTTGTCGAGGTCCTCCACGCCGTTGCTCGATTTGCGCTGCAGGAGCGCCGCCGACGCGTAGAGCGAGAACATGTCGGCGGACAGGAAGGGCTGCAGCGCGAGGTCCGCCTCGTTGTCGTCGGCCTCCTCCGTCGCCGAGCCGGAGCGCTTGAGCTCGCGCAGCAAGCGCAGCGAGTCGGAGCGGGGCGTCGTGGCGTCGCCGTCGTCGTCGGCGAGCCCGCCAAAGATGAGCTTCCGTAGGGCGAGCAGGGCGTCACTGCCGCTGGCCGACGTGGAGGGCGTCAGCTCCTCCAGGCGGAAGAGCGAGGTCATGACCGTGCGCATGTAGTCGGCCTCCTTTCTGAGGTCGTTGCCGTCGACGACGCCCCGCAGCGCCTCCCACCGGTCCACGGCGTAGTCGGGCGCGAAGGCCTGGTCGGCGTCGCCGAGGGCGAGCGCGGGAACGGACGGCCGGAGCGCCAGCTCGACCGACGCGATCAGCGAGGGGACGAGCGCGTAGGCAAACGGTGTGTGATAGGGCGCGGGCAGCGCAACGTTCTCCGGGCTGAGGCCGACCGCGGCGCCGTAGACTCGCGACACGAAGTCGGCCATCGTGTCGCGGAAGGCCTTCCTGTCGCCATCGGCAAGCCCCGCCGAGTCTTGTGGGTTCCTCTGCCCCTCCTTCTCTCCCCTCTTCTCCTCCTCCTCCTCGGACCCGCGCTGTACGTTTTGGTCGACCCAGTCGTCGAAGCTGCGCTCGGCCTGGTGGTCCTGCTGTCGCTCCGACACCGCCACACGCTCGCAGTGGGCAGACGACGAGGGCGGGGCGGCCAGCGGGATCAGCGCATTGCCCTGCGCGAGGCCGCACGCAAGCAATGCTGGTCAGTTATCTTCAAGCAGGCCAGCCTTTGGAACCAAAACACGTGAAACGCATGCGCGTACCACGGAGCGACACAGCGGACAGGCGAACTCGCCCTTGGCCACGTCCAACGGCGAGAGGAGAACGAACACGGGATCCGTCAGCATGGTCTTGAGCTGGGTGACGTAGTACTCGTGTCGGCACGAGGCTGTTGTTTCAAGCAGCAAGATAATAATAAAAAAGAATGTTTGTTTTCAAAAAGAAGAGAGAAATAGATTGTGTTAGAACTGAGGCGCAACAGCTTGCTGGGAGCGTGGGCGGCCATACCGTGCATGTAGTGGCCGCAGGAAGTGCTGTGCGCGTTGGAGGACAGACCCGTGGGCGCCTTTGGTAACAGCAAAGAGTCAGCCGTCGCGCCCTGTGCCGACTACCTTTCGACCAAAACGGCAGCCAAAGCAAAGAGAGGCGGTACCGCTGATGTCTCGTGCAGGGTACGAAGCCACTGGGCAAAGAACAGCTTCTTGGGCTCGACCTTCTTCTCTGATTCCTTCGCCGGCTTTGCTGGGCCAGACGACGACGACGACGACGACGACGACGGCGCGACCTCCTCGCTGTGCTGAACCGGTTCTTCGGCTTCGCCCACGCCGGCTCTCTGTCGATTGTACTCCTCGATCAGCTGCATCACCGCGTTCTGCACTTGCTCCTGGCCGATAAATTCTTCGTCGCCTTCCTCATCCTCGTCATCCTCGTCGTCATCCTCCTGTGCAAAATAAAGAAATAGAATTTTTCAAGTAATTAATTATTAGATTACAAAATAAATTTCTAAATTGTAATTAACATTAGACACGCAATGAGACGCACCCCCTCCTCGAGACCTGCTTCGGCGATGAGCTCGTCCACCCTGTCGGGTTCGCCAAAGAAGATCTCCTCGGCATCTTCCTCGCTGCCGTCCTCCTCGTCTTCATCGTAATCCTCTTCCTCCTCGTCTGCTTCTTCCTCTTCGTCCGCTTCAGCCAATCGGCGCGCATCGTCCAGGCTTATGGCCTCGTCCTCGTCCAGGTCTTCGACTCCCTCGTCCTCCACATCCATGCTCTCCAGCACTTCCTCCAGCGCGCCCTCTTCGGGCTTTGCGTCGTCGCTCTCCTTCGCCTTGCGCTTCTTCAACTTGCCGCCGCCGCCGGTGGTGATGAATTGACCCTGGGCCGCTTCGTCATCGTCCGTTGCTCCAAAGTAGCGCTTGCGCAGCTCCCTCTTCCACACGCGCCCGCTCTGCTGCTTGGCGTGTGCCAGGCGGTTGGAGCGCTGAACAAAGGCCATCAGGCACAGCGGGTTCTCGTCCGAGTCTCCCTCCCGGCAGAACACGCACACGTCGCCGCCCTCGCCGGCGTCCTCCGCTGTCGGCGCTACGGCGTCCCCCTTCTCCTTCTCCTTGCCCTTGTCCTCCTTCTCGCTCTCCTTCTCGAACTGTTCCATGACCTTCTTCTGCTGCATCGCGAACTTGGCCATGATCGCCTTCTGCCGCTCCTTGGCCTCCCTCATCTTTCTCTCGCGCAGGCTCTCGCCCTCGCGCCCCTCCTCGCGGTCGCCCCTCTGCTCGGCGCCTTGCTCCTGCGCCGCCCTCTTCCTTCGCTTTCGCTCTTCGCTCTTTGCCCTGCGTTGTTGGTTGGTTGGTTGGTTGGTTGGTGGTTGGTTGTGGTTGGTTGGTTGGTTGGTTGGTTGGTTGGTTGGTTGGTTGGTTGGTTGGTTGGTTGGTTGGTTGGTTGGTTGGCACTCAAGAACAGTGCACACGCGAGACGACGGTACCTGAGCTCGCGGAGCATGCTAACGGCCTCGCTGCTCTGATCGCACTTCTCGGCCAGGCCGAGAATGGTCCGAAGCGCGTCGAGTTGTTCGTCAAACATGCCCTCGCCCTCCTCGGCCAGCTCCACCAGGAAACCGAGGATGCTTTCGGGCGCGTCGACTGCAGCGTCGATCACCACGTCCATGCCTTCGGCTGACTCCTTCTCCTTGCCCTTGTGCTTCGGCTCGTCCTCCGTGTCGTTGTCCTGACGAGGCTCTCCCCCGCCCGCTTCCGGCCGACCGATCACGAACTGTTGGCACAGGTTCGGGACCAGGTCCTCCGGTCTATCGCTGAACTGCAGCTCGAACATGTCGGCGGCGGGGAGCGCAGGTCGATGCTGCTCGTGAGCGTCGCCCATCACTACCTCGCGCTGGTGGTCGCTGGTCGCGCGCCACTGCAGGCCCAGCAGCAATAGGTGCAGCGCCTCGTTGAAGAGCACCTCCGAGGCCTGGCCGTACTTACTGCCCGGAGCGCTTGCCGGCTTGGTCTGACGCTTCTGCTGGACCACCTGGTAGAGGACGCTGAAGACGATGCGGAAGACGAACGGCGACGCCAGGATCTCGGCCACGCCTGAACGAACGCCCACGACGCAAAAAAGGCCGATGAGCCACCGTCAGGGAAAAGTACCAACGTGCACATCATTGGTCGCATGATAAGAGGCCAGGTCGACTTACCACTCTCAAACGCAGCTGAGATGGGTCTGAATCGCGGGCACGCAATGGGGACAGCACGAGACGAGCCACGGTTCTACAAGAAGGAGACAGAATACAAAACCAGATCAACATCACGTGTCGGGGCTTTCTGGGAATGCGGGCAGGTGGGGTACCCTGTTCTTGAACTGCTCGGCGAAGTTTTCGTAGGCCTTTTCGATCTTCTGTTTGCTGTAGTGCGGGAAGTAGGGGTCGAACGCCGTCGTCCACAGGTCGTCCTTGAGCCGGAACATGCCCTGCTTCTTGCCCTCTGCGGATGTGATGTCGACACAACAGCGCTGAGACGAGGTCGCTGGCGGGGGAGAGGGAATACACAAGAGGGCATGTTACCTGGGCGGTAGAAGACCGCCACCTCCTTCAGAATGCCGTCGACGGCACCGAGGTATGACTTGTCGTCGCCCTCGGCCTTGGTGAAGCGGCTGGGCAGGGCTTTGACTACCTGGCTGTGAGTCGCCGGCGAGACGCAGAGTCGGTGGATGATCTCCCGCTTGATGTACTCCAAGCAGTCCCGGTCCCTCTCCTCGGCGCTCTGGCCGCCACAACAGGAGGGAGTGAGCCACATGACATCTTTGGTGTTGGGGATGTGATGGCGGCGTACTCCGTCGCGGCGATGCAGGGCGTCGTGGTCATGCAGACGCGGGAAGGCGTCGCTCGACGCAGGGTGCCTCCCTACCACGCCCCGCTCGTTGGCGAGAATGATGAGCAGGCGGAGGCACTGCTCGGCGAGCATCAGCTTCTGCTGACGCGGAACCTTGCGCATCCACTTGAATTGAGTGTCGTCGTTCTCGGCGGCATCCGCGTCTGTCTCGTCCTCCGCCGCCTGCGGTTCGCCTCTCCCCCTCTTCAGGCGGAAGAAGGCCCCCAGCCGGTGAAGAATCGTCGCATCCTCCTGGTCCCCCTCCCGGGGGCTTTGTCGTGCGGTCGGGCTCCAGTTGAAGAAGTCGTGCAAGCCGAACCGGTGGACCACGGTGGTGACGAAGAAGTCGTAGAAGTTGGGCACGCCTCCGGAGCGGGCGAGCGAGCGGCAGAGCGTGGCGCAGCTCTGCATGAGCGCGACATCAAAGTCGAACACCTCGAACGTTTGCACGTTCTCGTGGAGCAGCGACACCTTGTGGGACATCGTTTGCCCGTTGCGCACCCAGAGATTGCTCCGGACCTGCGCCGCAAGCACCTGCGTTTGGGGCCCAAACATGTCAGCAACCACACGACCAACGACACGACAGCAGCTTCCACATTCCACAAACCTGCGCACGAAGCGGGCCTTCGAGGAGAGCGGAGACGAAGGGGAGCAGCTGGTTGCGCTTTTCGTTAACCAGAAGCAGGTCGACCAGCGACGGACCCCACTCCTTACCCGCCTCGGCGAGCACGCCGCCGAGAGCGCGGTGTAGGGGCAGATGCAGCGACACGCCCTGCGTGGCGATGTCATACTCAAGAACCCGCGTCTCTTCGGTTCCGACGGCCGTGGGCCAGCTGACCGTCTTCGTGTCCGGCGACGGCTCGGCGGCGAACCAAGCGTCGATGGCTGAGGTAAACGCAGACACCACTCTGCGGACGTCCCCCACCGTTTGGCCCCCTTCCGCTTCGTTTTTGTTGCCGACATCCAACAAGCCCTGCGACAGCGAGTAGATGATCGGGGTGCTGCCAGAAGGAGATCAGAGTCAGAGCGGGAAAAAGCAGTGCGAACATTTCCCGTCATGATCGCGTACAGTTGCATCTCCATGGTGAAGGCGTCGAGCCACTGTTCTGACTCGAACTCAACGTGCGTGCGAGCTTCACGCAGGTTCCGGTCCATCCCAGCCAGCAGACCCCAGGCCTATACACCCCCATGCGAGTGAGCACAAGGTGAATTCGACCGACTGAGAGCAGAACGAGAGCAGGAACAACAGACAGACCTCGACCAGCTTCTCCAACAGCCGGGAGGTGGGCGACTTGGTAGCCGCCGTGTAGACCAGCCATTTGGGCACGGACTTGATCTGCAGCACGCTCCTCAGGTCGTAGACGAGGTGCCAGTAGGCTCGCTTCTTCATGACCTCGGATTCACTGTCCAGCACGTAGACGTGCCTCGGCTCCTCTGTGGAGGCCAGGAAGATTATGAGAACACCAAGGAGGGAGATAGCTTAAGAACAACACCCACGTGGGTGTACCTTCAGCGGCTGAGCCTGGCGCGGCTGTCCTTTTGTAGACGTAGGTCTTGAACACGGACAGGAGCTTGCTGATGAGAATGTCGAGCAGGTGGCCCTCGCTCACGAGCGCGGGCACGATGTTGGGGACGGTGAAGATCTGCACGGTGAGCGAGAGCAGGTTTTCATATTTCTCGGAGTCGCCTCGTCTCGCCTGCCTCGTCACCTTTTCGGTCTTGGGCGTGAGGGCGTTCTCCAGCTTCTGGTCGATGAAGGAGACGTAGCTCTTGGTGAAGTAGAAGGCGAACCTCCTCTTATAGAAAGCGTCGCCTAGGAGCGAGAAGTAGAAGCTGTTCATGCTCTTGCTGATCTCCGAGGGTAGAACGAAGTCTACCTCCAGCAGCAGCGTGGTCATCTTTACGTCTTCGCTGGCGTCCACGTCGACCGCTTCGAACTCTGCCTGGCCCTCCTGGGTCGCATCGGGCTTGGCCCACCTCCTCTTCCTGATGGCCAGCCGTTTGAGCGTGGTGGTGGCGCAACTGAGGCCATCGATTTCCACACACATCACCCGCCGGACGCCATCACCAAAGTGCTCGATCATCTTGGCGAGCCAGTTGAGGATCAGGCCGGCCTTGGCCGACTTCTCCTGCTCCTCGTGCGATTCCTCCTCTTCTCGTTTGCTGTCCTCTTCGGTATGAACGTCCTTGGCTTCTCTCTCTTCCGAGTTGAGCTCCAGCTGAGCGAGTCTGCACACGTCCATCAGGTCAGGTCAAGGAAGGACATGCGAGTCTGCAGAGGTGAAGGGGGGGGGGACAAAGGGGACTCGTAGCCTCAACCTGTCGAGAAGGCTCAACCAATGCTTGAGTACAGAACGAAAGGTAACGTGCGAAGCCATTTTCACCAAGATAGGCAGGGTTTCCGTCGGATCGTCGTCCTCCGAAGCACCTATGGGCCGGCACAGTCACACCGCGCGCGCGTCAGTGATGGTGACACCTCCGCCGCTGACCTCATTCTGTGAGCTGTACCCTTGTGGTGTTTGCAGAAGCCGTGTGGCTTCCAAGCCTGGGGGTCTCCGCAGTCGCTAGATAGGAAAAAGCGTCAGCAGCTGTGAAACCCAGGGCAAGAGTGAGAGGTGAAGCGTACCAGCAACCTCCGCCAACATGAATCAGAGAGAAATCGTGACCTTCGTGGTTGCCTGCACGAAAGCAGTCCACGCAAATGGCACTGCAACACAAGAGAAATGGTGAAAAATTAATTATTTTAATATTTAATATAAATGAACTAAAATACAAACAGTAAATGATTTCTCGTAGTCACCAGTCGGATATATGAGTCTTACCAAGTGTCATCGAACTGGCAATCTGCGCAGTTGTAGGCGAGATCGCCGCTCTTCCATACGCGCCCACACGCGTTCGATTTGCCTGCAGAATTGGTCTTGATCTTTTGAATGACGCTGTTGGGGTTGGTGCCGCCACATGCCAACCAAAGGCAGTACACCAGAGCAGTCTCTGTTTTGATAGAATCGCTCGACGTAAACAGAAATCGAACGAATGCATGGAGAAGGCCCGCAGCGCTGGCAGGAGAAGCGGTGAGCTTGGACTTGAGCGTCTTGGCGGCCGCTTCAGGTCCTGAGTTGAGGAGCGATGTGAGAAGCTTCCTCTGCTCCTCATCTTGGACGCTTCCCTGCTTCTCCATCTGCTGTATCTTTGGTCTGGGTGTTCTGAGTGCTGAAGGAAATAAAAAAGAATAAAAATCCTAGGATGAAACGAATCTTTTCTTCGAAGAACCGGCGCCCAACATCTTACCACGACGTGGGAGGGAACACAGCATGGCGGCCGAAGAGGAATTACTCTTTGCAACGTGGACAAGATCGGGTGAGTTCACCCAAGTTGGCCCTCAACAACATTAATCTTGTTCACTATCGCGATTTCTAACCTGTCTGCACCCAGAGTTCGCGGACGTTCTGGCTGAATTCTTGGAGGTGGCTATCCACCAAATCATGTACGTCCGTGAGGTTTATCCCCGAGGTAAGCATCATGATACTAATGATTATTTTTATTTTCACGCTCATTATTATTAATTACTCTCACGCAGAGTCGTTCACGCGACGAAAGAAGTACGACACGCCAGTGCAGATGAGCAGACTGCCTCAAGTGCATGAGTACATTTGCAGTATTGTAACCTCTCTCAAGGCGCCCCTCGCCAGCGTACGGCACTCCTCGCGAGAACTCACAATTTGGCCAACTTGGTGGGCTGCGGTGCTGACTGCTTTCTTGCCGCAGAATGCACTCGACAAAGTGATGATCCTTATTATGGACGACAAGAGCACGCCAATTGGTATTCAGCTCTGGTCGCTGATGCTGCTCCCTTTATGATTGGCGGCCATCTCACAACCCTGCGGTGCAGAACGATTCGTGTTTGAAGTGGACTTGGGCGAGGAGGACGTCATCACCTACGACGCGACGGACCTGCAGAAGGAGTTTTGCTCCTTCCTCCTCAAGATCAGCATGGCCGAGGCCTACCAGTTGCCCTTGCCCGAAGGTACGGCCAGCGCTACGTAGCGCTTTTGTCCCATTCCCTCTTGGTTTCCTTCGCCGATTCGTCGATTGGCCTCCTGATTTGTGCGTTAGGCTCCGCCTGGGCACTCATGGTGGAAACGAAGGAGCCGATGCCAGGTACCTCACCTCTCACCCAGGCCGGGACTACTCGTCAATGCCTGGTGGAGCATCTCACCCACCTTCTCTCCAGGAGGAGATCACTGGCTAAAGACCGACCTGTCAAGCGAGGGCGCCGCCATCCTACCGCTCAAGTCGGGCCTGCTCACGAACCACAAGATGCAGCTGTTCATAGAAACCTTTGCCTCATGACACCAAGTTTCGTTGTCCCAGTCTCGCCAAGAGTGTGTCGGTCCGTTCACTCGCCTAACTCGCGAGTTGGGCCTCTGATTCGCCATTGGTGATAGCGCTTGTCCAATCGCTGTGCTAGCGACGATTTGGGAAGCATCCAGCATCATCGCTGGTGTAAAGCGAATTCCATAAACCCCCGTTTAACAAGCAACAACAGAACGACAAGCAAGCAACAGCAGAACCATGGCGCGGCCTGAAGCGCTTCTGACTTTCGTTCTCTGCCTGGTGGCGGGCTGCACAACGATGTGCCTCGCCCACGATACAGGTGTGCTTGCTTCGTTTCTCGCCTTTCTTTGACGTCGCGTTTTTCTTAGTGGCGTGCGGGCAGGTGAGCTGCCACGGCCGACGCAACTTCGTGTGGAGTACCTGCCTTGCCCCGTGGTGGGCGTAGACAACCCGCAGCCACGCTTCTTCTGGCAACTGGCCTTCCACGACAACCACCACGTTGGTGATCTTGTGCGTTTTCGATTAAGGCGTTCTGTAGATTGGCCCTTGTGCTTATGTTTGACCTCCACTTTCTCGTCTCAGAAGAGGGAATGGGCAAGGCGCGGGGCAAGGCAGGAAGCCTATCAGATCGTCGTGTGGACCAACAACGAGACGTCCGACAAATCGGCTATGGTGGTGTGGGACAGTGGTCGGGTGGCTTCTGCCGAGGTCGGCCACCAGCGCTACCAAGGTCACGAGGCCTTGCGCTCGCTCACCCCCTATCAGTGGCAGGTACGGCGTTTCTTGCCCCCCCCCCCCGGTTTCGCCCTTGGCCTTCTTCAGGTGGGCCACAACGACATGGGTGGTGGTGGGGGGGTGGGGGGGTGGCAGGTGCGCTGGTGGGACCAAAAGGGAGAGGTGTCGGAGTGGAGCGAGATGGCAACATTCCACACAGGCCTCTTGCCGTCCCCGCCCAACCCCAACATCAAAGGCAACCAGGCAACCACACCGCAGTGGATCGGTGGCGGCAACGTGTTGCGACGAGGTACATACACAACATCCCTCTTTGGTGCTGCTGCTGCTGCAAGGAGCCACAAAAAAAGAGGTAGCCGACCGTGGGGCTCGAACCCACGACCACAAGATCAAGAGTCTTGCGCTCTACCGACTGAGCTAGGACGGCTGTTAATGGCATAATCGTGCTATTGACTATTAACGCTATTTTGTGTTTGCGTTAATGTCCGCAGAGTTCACGGTACCGCAGGGGTTCACGAGCGCAAGCGTGGTGATCAGTGGAGTGGGTTACCATGAGCTCTTCCTCAACGGAGCCAAAGTGGGACAGAACAAGCTTGATCCGGGCTGGACGCACTACTCCCGCAGGTATGGTGGTCACCCCCGCACGGGCCGTCGAACCATCGTGCGGGCCACGGGGCAGCTGAGCTGGTTGGGACTCACTTCTGTCACGTGCGCAGAGTGTTGTATGTTACGCACGACGTCACTGGTCTGCTGAACAGAACGGGCCTCAATGCTGTAGGGGTCATGCTTGGTGGCGGATGGTGCGTGGCAAGCCCTTGGAGCAGGCGGCTGCCTACTGCTCACACGTGGAGTGGCGCAACGCGCACACGCTCGCAGGTACCGCCAAAGCGAAGGCGGCGAGCCAGCGCTATACTTTGAGTTGAGGGTCAATAAGGCATCGGGACAGCAGCAGTCGGTGCTGGTGAGCGACGGCTCGTGGCTGGTGTCGCAAGGCCCCATCCTCTCCGACAGCGTGTACAACGGCGAGATCTACGACGCCAGGTACGCGCTCTACCCACGGGCAGAAAGCAAACAGAAGCCTCTACACGCTGTCGGAGAGGATGGGGCCTTGCGACACCAGCCACCAGCGTCGCTCACCAACACCAAACAGACTCGAGCAGCCTGGCTGGAGCAGTGCACACTTCAAGGGCAGCTGGCCCAACGCGTCATTGGTTACCGGGCCGCAGGGCAAGCTGAGCGCGCAGATGATCCCGCCCATACGGTACCTCCCACCCGTTCCACCTGATAGTGTGCGCAAATATTAGATGCTTGTGGCAAAACAAGTAAGCGTCGGTGGTATAGTGGCAGCATTGGTGCCTTCCAAGCACTAGACCCGGGTTCGATTCCCGGTCGACGCAATTTTTTCTGACATTTTTAATTCTGTTTTCATGAAAGTAATGGCTCCGGTCTCACGCTCGACTCCCGTGATCAACACCGTGATCTTCGACTTTGGACAGACCTTCAGGTAAGAGAGCTCGTACTACGAAAAGAGCATGGTGGTGGAGCGTAGGTTGACATGGATGGCCGCAGTGGCTGGTGCAAGCTGCGAGTGAAGGGTCCGCGAGGGACAACTATTTTCCTGCGTTACGCCGAAGTGTTGAGCCACGACAACTCGGGCATGCCCAACTTTGAAAACCTTCGTTCGGGTATTCTCCTCTCTCTCTCTCTCTCTCTCACTCTCGCTCATTCTCTCTGTCACAGCCCAGGCAGCAGACACGTACATTCTGAGGGGCGATCCCGACGGCGAGGTCTATGAGCCCAGGTTCAGTCTCTCTCTTCAAATTCCACGTTGCCAACGGGGTTTGTCTAACCGCTCGGCTCGCGTAGGTTCACGTACCACGGATTCCGCTTTGTGCAGGTGGTGGCCTCCAACTTCTGGAAGCCGGTCATCAGCGACATCGAAGCCCACCAGATCTACTCCTCCGTGGCCACCGTGGGCAGCATCATCTTCTCTTCCGGTGCGACACCATCACTGTGTCCCGCTCCCCTCATACACTCGCCTGTCGACTCACTCGCTCTGTGTTGGGGGATGGGGGGGGGGGTAGACGAGCACGGTCCGGCGCCGATCCTCAATCGGCTGCAGAAGAACATTTGGTGGGGCCAGGCATCGAACCTCATGTCGGTGCCCACCGACTGCAACCAGCGCGATGAGCGGCTGGGATGGACCGGCGATGCGCAGCTCTCGGCCGAGGAGGCCCTGCACAACTTTGACTTGGGCAGGTGCGCACTTTTGGCCGTGTGGACTTGCCCTTTTTGGGTCCTGTCGCTCTCTGGTGGTCCGGGTCCCACCCCTACTAACCGAACCACAAACCACGGACAGCTTCTACTCTCACTGGATGGACTTGATGGAGGACGATCAAGTAGACAAGCAAGTCGCCAACGTGGTGCCCGCCTTCTCCGGTGGCCGTCCCGGTACGGACAACACTACACCACACTCGCCTACCAACTGCCCAACAACTGCATTTCCGCTCACCTCAGTCTGCCCCCGCACAGCCGATCCGGCGTGGGGCGCGGCATTCCCGCTGATCACCTATTGGGTGTGGAAATACAACGGAGATCTGGACGTGGTGCGCAAGCATTACAACGGCATTCGGGACTGGATAGATTGGCTCGACATGCAAGCCTCCAAGACGTATTCACACCTTCTCCTCTCTCTTTCTGTGTTGTCCAAGTCTCATCGCACATCACTGGCTCGTCTAAGCGGCCTTAAGGCCATGTACGGTTCCTTCGGCGATTGGGTGCCGCCCCCGCCGGCGGCCAAGGTTTCCATTCCCTTCACCTCCGCATGGTACTCCGCCACCTCCCTCCCGCTTCCTTCCAACGTGACCTCATCGGTCTATTTGAATGTAAGAGACTATTTACGTAAATCACGCACAGGTACTACGTCTATAACGTCAAGGTGTTGGCGGAGATGGCGTCGGCGCTGCATGGCCCCAACTCGACCGATGCCATCTTCTACAGGTAAAGTTCCCTTGGGTCTGCGCAGTGTGGAAGAACTGATTGATTCTTGATGTTGTGCGGCAGCCGGTTGTACGAGACGCTGGTCCCTCAGTTCAACGCCAACTTCTACAACCCGAGCGCCCATGCCTACGACAAGCCATTGCAGACCAGTACGCGCCCATCACTCCTCCCTGCAACCGTCACAGTCGAGATGTTGATACGCTGCCGCTGCTGGTGGTATTGGCTTTGATTGGCGCAAGGCTACGTGTTGCCGCTGTGGCTGGACATGATCTCGGACGAGAAGGAGAAGCAGGCCGTGCACGTGAACCTGCTCAACGATATCGTGGTGACTCACAAGACCCACCTGTCCACTGGAATCCTTGGTAGCGCCTCGTCGAGTGCAGTCGTATCTGTTGATCATTTATCTATTTTAAGGCTTTAGATGAATCTCATCTCATCGCCTGATGTGCGTGTAGGGACCAAGTACCTGCTTCCGGCGCTCTCCAAGTTTGGCCGCACAGATCTCGCTCTGCAACTGGTACGTGACGTTAACCTTCTGGCCTCTCATGGTTTGGCTGACGCACATGCGCGTGGCACAGGCTACGCAGACGACCTACCCGTCGTGGGCCTACATGTGGTTGCAAACCATCGAGACGCCAGCTGTACGTCTTTGCAACATCTTGCCCTAGTCGTGCTGTGCATCCGCGCTGACGCATGACCACGGGCAAAGACGACGCTGTGGGAGCTGTGGGATTCGGCCACTGGCTCTCCCTCCATGGACTCACGGTTAGTTCTATCATCTCCGATTTCGCGCGCATGATAATGGCTCTCGTTCACGCCGTGGCCTGGGCCGCAGGAATCACATCATGTTCGGAAGCGTGGGCGACTGGATGTATCAGACGCTGGCGGGCATTCGGCAGACCGAAGCCTCGAGTGGCTACAAGCACATTCTCTTCCACCCGCCGCCCTCGAACGTGCTCCTCTTCTCTGGTGGGGCTCTCTTGTCCTGGGCGCCTCGTTGCTGCTGCTTGTACCTTTGTCGTCCGCTGCTCACCACGTATGTGGGGTGGCAGGCCTGCGTGGAGTGAACGCGTCGCTGGACTGGGTGATGGGCAGGGTGGCGTCGTGGTGGAAGATCGCCGACGACGGTGAGTCGTTCTGGCTGCGGGTGAGCGTGCCGTCGCAGTCGGTGGCCAACGTGACCATCCCGCTGCTCGACTACTCGGCGTTCGTGATCACGGAGAGCGGCGTGCCGGTGTGGCGCGACCAGCGGTTCGTGGCCGGAGTGCCGGGCGTGTTGTCGGCTCAGGCGAGCAACGAGAACGTGGTGTTCCGGGTGGCGAGCGGCAACTACAACTTCACCATCACCAACGGCAAGCGGTCGGTGCTCATCTGCGGTCAGGCAGCCGAGCAGCAGGCCCTCCACCTCTCCTGCCCTGAGCCCGACCAGGTACGGCGTGCCATGCGCATGCGAGTCTCCCCCCACCCTGACATCTACCCGCGTGTCGTCCGCGGCATCGTCCGGCAATGGTCCTGGTGATTAGGTGATCTCGGTGGTCAAGTTCGCGTCCTTCGGCACGCCTGCGGGCCTGGGCCAGTGCTCGACGTTTGCGAAGGGCAGCTGCGACGCCGGCAGCTCGGCGTACGTGGTGGAGCGCGAATGCCTGTTCCGGAACTCGTGTCGCGTGCTGGCCAGCGCCGCCACGTTCGGGGACCCGTGCGCCGGTGTTGTCAAGATGCTGAGCGCTTCCGCGCTCTGCAGCGACAAGAGAACAGTCCGCTCACTCTCTCCTCCGCTCGCCGATCAGCTGTGAAGGTTAACGACGTAGCACGTGCATTTGCTTAGACTTTCCTCCTGCTTTAAGTAGAAGCGGTTACAATGGAAGTTTTCCATGCGTTCCGTTTTCAACCGATCCCTCAAGTTTATCTTTGCCAAGCCGCCCCTGACGGGATGATCACCAACTTGGTCAATGAAGTTGAGGGCCAGGCAGAGAGGGTAGAGGCGGTGGCTGACAGAAAGGCTGGTGCTGAGGATGCGGATATGGATGGAGGGTGCACAGAAAGGTATGGGTTCGCAATGCGATCATGATGGAGGAATTGATTACATGCAGGAGCAGTCAAGGCGGCAAGTGCAATGGCTCACACAAGCCTGGCTCTGTGGTTGGCCGAGTTGTGAGCGCTGACGAGAATACTTGGCCGAACGGGGATCTCGAACAGCAGGCGTCGGTTGCGCCCGAACAGGCCCGACCGCTGCACAACTGCTCACCGTGGTTAGCAGAAGCAAGCGCACTACTAGAGAGAGAGAGAAAGAGAGAAGGAGCAGAACCGCACCTTGAAGGGTAAAGTGGTAGCTCCCGGAATTGTTGAGAATGTTCAGGTGGTGCAGGAGCAAGGTGTGTGACACGCGTGGAGTGCCGTTGTGGCCAGTGGCCAGGTGGATGTCGACCGCGAAGTCGTCCTTGCCCTGCCGGAAGGCCTTGGGGTCCATGTACGACGGGCACAGCTTGAGCGGATGGAACGCATAGCTGCGCGACCAGCCGGTCAGTCAAGTCACGTATTGACGTCGCTGCGAGGTCTAGTCATTCGCCAAAGTTCACTCACCGGAAGGTATTGACGGCCGTGTAGCCGATGTTGCGCTGGAAGAACGTCCACGTGTCATCTCCCTCCATGTAGAGATGAGCCTGCGAGAGCGTGAAACCTGGCCACATGCTCCAAATTAAGGGGAGAGCCACAGAGCAGGCACGTGTAGCAGAGGGCGAGGGAGAGCGAGAGCGAGAGCGAGAGCGAGAGCGAGAGTTTAACCTTTGTCTTTGAACCCGCGAACGTGGAAGGTGAGGCCGTGGTAGTTGGTGTTCTGTGGCCAAATGACCTCGACCGATCCGATCGGCAGCACCGCGCTTCTGTCCAACTGCACCGACACCGTGTCCGCGTAAAATAGATAGGCATTTGCCAAGGCCGAATAGGGCGGCGTGTATTATGATTGGGCGATGATTACGCTATGTGACAAACTAGAGGTAGGCGTGTTGGTGGTCGAAGTTACGTACGGGTGTGACAAAGAGCTTCTCGAGGGCGAGGTAGATCAGGGCCAGTGCAGGGACGCTGACGATGGCCAGCGGAAGCGCGTAGTCGGGCAGAAGGGCGACCTTTTCCATGAGCACTGGAAGCCACACGAGCTGCTGCGCCCACTGAGGCAGGCCATAATTCACGTTTCTGACATATCATACACCACACACACACACACACACACACACACACACACACACACACACACACACACACACACACACACACACACACACACACACAGTGAGAACAGGGTGACAAGAGGTGAGGTCTGCCCGAGGGGGTGGGCTTACGCGAGGTTGAGCACTGCCGGATCGAACGACAGGATGGACAGGAGCGCGTGGCGCAGGCCTTCCTGGTGCTTCTGGTACTGTGCGCCTATGAACAGGATCCCCAAGCCCAGGCCTGAAGGTGTACGCGTGTGCGTCACGCCGCGTCGATGAGCGCATGTGGCGGCGGCGAGGCATGGGAGTGGGCGGGCGTACCGGTGAGCGCGAACGGGAACAGGAGCGAGTTGCGGAAGACGGTGTGGGCCAAGTAAGCAAAATACGAGAACAGGCCGAGGCCGCCGAGCAGGATGAGGAACTGGCTCTGGAAGACGACCGACGCCAGCACCACACCGAAGCTGAACAGGGCGAACACGAGTCCCTTGCGCGAGCTGCGTTACCCCCAGTCAAGCGAACAAACAAAGCAACGTTTAGTGCCACAGCCGTCCCTTGGTTGTTGTACATTGGGGGGGGGCGTACTCGGCATACACAAAGTAAGTAGAGCCTCTAATCGCCGACGGCAGACAGACAGCCACCCCCTGAGGCACACGTACGCACACGGCGGACATTAGTGCGCGTGAGAGGAGGGGCGCAGGTGTGCATTTGGGAGGGACTTACCACGTAGAAGACGATGCGGGAATCAAATATCTCGGAGAAGACCACCACGCACACCGCCAGGAGGTAGTCGAGCATCTGCCCGGCGAGGACGCATGATCAATTGAGGAAGCAAACAGAGCTATTCGAAGGATGCGAGGGAGCGTACGAATCGGCGGAAGGACGGGTGGTAGCCGATACCCATGCGGAGCACGTACATTGCCAGGCCCAGCGAGCCCATGTAGAGCAGACTCGGGTGGTACACTGCTCCAAGCATCAGCGCGACGCTGCGGCGCCATGGCCCGCCCCGCAAGCTCAGCGACTCAGGCCGCACTTCGGCACGACAGAAGCGCTACGGAGTTTGCATACCAGAGAATCAGCCGGTAGGCGATGAAGACTCGGCCCTCCGAAACGACCAAGGGCGCGTGGAAGGTCAGCATCGACAGGCCGGCCACCGCCGCCAAGGGGATCTGCGCGTCGATGTCAAAGAACAACAGGGAGGCCTTGTGGCCGGCGAACGCCGCACTGCCCTCGTAGAGCCTGCGAGCATAGAGTCAGTGCCTTGGCAGCTGCGCTAACACGTCCGCCTTGGGGCAGCACAGGTACCCAAAGTTAATGAGGAGCCGCAGGATGTGCACGACCTCGGCATTCTCGATGTCCTTCACGCCGATGAGGAAGTGGTAGACGCCGATGAGGATCAGCGAGGCCCTGGTGACGCCACGGCGAGTCGTCAGGCCAGTGCATCCGGCAAACCACGTGGCCACAGGAATACCAGTATGCAGCAGAGCCATTCCACTTGTAGGCGGCCAAGAGAAGGATGACCGCGAGCGCGCCGCGCAAGTGCAGGAATGTAGAATACTTGATGGTTATCTTCTCGATGGACACTGATGTACGTCAAATATCCATGATTATCATTTTTCATTATAATAGAAGTGTTAAAAATAAATAAATAAATAATAAATATTGTGTTGTGGTTGGCATACCATAGGAGAGGAGAAGGACTCCCAAAAAGCCAAATAGGGTGAAGACGAGTCGGTCGGCGATCTGGGCGTAGACGAGCATTAGCACGTTGATGGCGAGATATATCACGCTGCCTGCCTCGTGCTTGCTCTCCTGCACCGTAGACGAAGAGGTAAGTAGGCGTACACCGTCGTGTAAGTCACCGAATTGTAATAATACCTGGGACGTGAGACCGCCCCAGAAGGTGACGACGCCGGAGAGGTAGAACCAGAAGGCAAAGTCCTGAGAGCAGCCCAGCCATCTGTCGACATAATAGGCGCCGCTTAGCACGGCCGCTCCAAAGTACATGCTCACCTTGGCTCGCTCGGCCCAGCTCCTGGTTCAGCGGCCAGATAGCTGGTGTGGTGAGAATGCGATCTTGGTTTGTTAAAGGGAGGGCGGTGGAACCAATGGGACTTGTTGAAGATGACGGGCACGAGGTCCATCGACATGAGCCACAGAGTGATGGAGACGGGCATGGTCAGGAACGGGAAGCGGACAAAGTAGAGCACCACAGCGCCCACTAGACACGTCGCGATCTCCATCGGCAGCCAGCTCGCCTTCACGTATCTGGAGTCACATGCCAACGTCAACCCTCCGCGCCTGCTGTCTGCTGTGCTGTGCATTGTGACGCCTCCGCGTACTTGTAGTAGTCGGCGTAGGTGCCGCCGTTGGTGCCGGGCCAGTAGCCGGTGGCTCGTTCGACGCCATACACCGCAAGCGGCGTCATGCTGATGGCCATCGTGTACAGAAGGCCGCCCAGCGTGTTCCACCCTTGATCTTCTGCACTCGCGGCCTTGACGTCAGTCGTGCGTGTTTACGGGGGTGTTCGTGTAGCATGCGTGCGTGTACCAGAAGGGTTCCATAAGAGGCGGCCCATGAGGGCAAAGAAGAGTCCGTACATGGTGGCGATGGTGAAGATGCCCCAGCCACCAAACGATTCTGAAAGAGAAGCAGCCGCAAGTGATAGCGTTAGCTCACGAACGGGCGACACGCATGCATGAGCACACGCACAAGCACAGTACGTACCCCAACCGAGCGTCATGAACAGCGTCTGCGGGAGGGAGTGCCAGCGACGTACGTCAGTCACCTCCCAAATTCATGAAATGAAGTGAAAGAAGGAATGGTACCATGGCGCCGATGACAAGCAGGGCGCCAAAGAAGTACAGCACGTTG
Organism: Acanthamoeba sp. SK_2022b; assembly: GCA_027943245.1. Lineage (NCBI taxonomy): Eukaryota > Discosea > Longamoebia > Acanthamoebidae > Acanthamoeba > Acanthamoeba sp. SK_2022b. The sequence goes on along the minus strand of JANDJZ010000092.1, from coordinate 75,066 downwards.
ATGAGCGTTAAGTGCGTTTTGACGGCTGTCAGCGCTTGGCCCACGTAACCTGCTCCCGATAATAAACGATTATTATGATTATTATTCCGTTATATAATAATATGCAGTGTCGAGATAAAAGAGTTCGCTCCAGCCACTGGCAGCGCCACTTACCTGGTCGTTGTAGGTCAAGGGCAACGCGTCGCTGGCATTCGGTGAGAAGGCGCTGGTGTTGGGAGGCATCGATGACGTCCGCTTCCACACCCCACGCCAGCAGCTCGGCGGTGGCGGGCCCACACACGGCGGTGGAGGCCAGGGCCTGACCGACCTCGCTGTCGTTCAGAGGGTTGGCGGTGGCCGAAGAAGAGACCACTGCGAACAAGCCCAGCAAGAAGAGCAGTAACGCTGCAAGCAGGGGACTGCTGCGGCCAGCGATCATGGTAATTTTCTCAGTATGCTTAAACTTGTGATGAGATAACAGAACCGCCACACCTTGTTGTTGGCGAGGACGTGGCCGAGGTGAAGTGAAACGCTGAATTGAATTTCTCTGTATTTTCCTGTGTGAAATCATGATGGCTTTCTTACATTCAAGCGTCGACAATATACTTTTCGCTCCCACAAGCTTTGCGTGGGTCAAGAGGAACAAGAAGCGCGGCGTGCAGCAGGGTACGGCATCTTTGCGCTTGGGGCAAAACACTGTGAAGTGACCTAATAGGGATCAGGTGTTTTTGCTGGTTGAAAACTATATCCAATGCCCCGGTTTACGACCTAACGGTCGGAAGCCAATTTTTGCAGGCTCACAGGAGCCGACCCAAAACAACTTAACGACAAACCCTACTGTAAACAAACTCCCGTATCAGTGTCCTTTTCTCTGAGTGAGCAGCAAGGGGGGAAGGGCAGGATATAGCATGGAAGTGTTCCCCTAAGGGGTAACCCTGGGGTAACCCACTTCCACACTGGCTCGAATGCCCACCATCACATCAGACTTCCTAAAAGTCTTGGTGGTGAAGATGGAAGGGTCTAGGCTGGCCTCAGCTGCCAGGTTCTTTAAGATGTGCACACACTTGGAAGGAGCCAACCAGTGATTGGGCACTGCAGCATGAAGACTCTGCCCTTGGCCAAGGGCAGTCCTGGACACTGCAGTGGAGGCTTCTAGTCTTGTTGTGGACTCAAATGTGTGGACTGGGCAGCAGGGCTGAAGAGCACTTGCAGAGGATGATGGTCTTGCTGTCTCTGTGCAGGTTGTTCTTGTTGAAACCAACCATGGGACACACAAGGAGTGCTTGCCATTGGTGTTGGCCACACTGGATACATATGGATACATGGTCAAAGGTGGGGAGGGCATCTGACACACAGAGGGCGCCCAAGAGGGTGAGTAGCTTAGCCCACACACACTAGAGGGACAGGTACCATTGGATGAAGATGAGATGTCCCTGATGGTTGCCAAGTTGAATGTTGAGCTGTGTGCACCTGTGTGGGGTGGATGATGGCACATTTCACCCACACACCAGTGGTTACATGTGGAGTGAAAGGAAGAAGAGATGCTGATTTTAGCTTGATCTGTCCAATCAAAAAAAGCTGATCAATGTCCTCATTTGTGTGGCCAGTAAGAAGCTGATATAAACTTCTTGAAATATGTCCAGTGCCACCAGCAAGGACAGGAATCTAAGCATGAACACATTCTTGTTTTCAGACCAACAGTTGTCAGCCTGCAGATAGAGGATGGAGGGGTGGTGAGAATACGTTGATGGATATGGGCAGAAGTGTACACTGGAGTGTGGAGAGATGCTGATTTTAGCTTGATCTGTCTGTCAGTGGAAGGATCAGTGGTGAGAATACAATGACAGATATGGGAAAAGAGATTGGTGATTGTGAGGTTGGAATCTTTGGGCCACAGTGATTGAGGATGGAGGTAGAGATGTCTGCCCTGGAAATGCTCAATTAGTCCTCCAAATGAGTATGTGAACCTGTTTCCATAATGCATCCATGACTTGGGAACAGGCATGTGAGAAGCCAGGGAGATGGGATTGGAGTAGTCAATTATGAGGCTCATGTAGGAACCTGGCTGCTGCTTTGCCTGCTGACACTGGATCTTGTAGGCAGTATGCTTGGCAGAGAGCAGAGAGCTTGACAAAGGAAAAGTGTGAGTGGTTGTGTATCAACACTCATTCTATCTGTCACCACGACATCTATATTCTATCTTTGGCTGGCGAACCTTGTTTATCACTGGTAAATCTCTGAACGTTTTATATGTCTGACAGCAATGAACATGCTGGCCTGCATACCTCATCAACTCGCCAATCTACTTACTTCGCCAAGCCATATGCTTCAGCTAACCACCTCTTCAGCTAAACAATGATATATAAATAGTACATTGGTCTCAATAAAATCACTGTTCTTTTTACTCCCACTTGCATGTCTCTGCATGGGCCCACAGTGCTACACTCACTGAACTTCCCCTTACTATACAACCTCATCATGGCAGATCTGGGAGAGCAGTCAATCTGGAGGACTTTACACAGCCAGGCTCTGACACCAACAATCGCTGCTGCTAGGAGTGCGATGATGATGTTTTCCCCAGACAGGTCAGCAATATGCCTCCCACCAAGCCCTATACACCACAACATCTCCACAACATCATCACAACACCATCACCACACCATCACCACACCACCACACCATCACCAAAGTGTAAAAGTGATGTTGTGGTATGGGTGTGGTGTACTACATAATTATGTTGATACATCACCTACACCTGTCTATCTTGGTGATAATTGAGTGCATCCTGTTGACTGCAATTGTGTTGACAATTGGAGTATGGCAGCCAGTGTCAACCTGCCTGTCCCTCCTTCTGAGCAGTTGCTAGCCACACAGCTCCTGGTTGCAGGGGTACTTGTGCTGTGTAGGCCACCAACAACACTGGCATTGGATGAGGCAGACACCACAGACCCCTCCCCAACACCACTGGCAGCACCTGTGGCTGGACATGCAGTTGAGCCAGACACAATTGCATAACCAAGGGTCACAATGGTCTTTGGCCTTGAGGTGTCAGGCAAGTTATCAACAAGTAGTAGGTCAGTGGCACTGCCAGTAGTGACCATCTCATTGTTGGCAAACACCACATTGCATGTAATTCTGGTGGTGCGCTCTGTGCCCAAATATACCTGATAACTTGAGCTGTTGCAGTGCAGGCTGAGATATATGCCCACAAGTTTGTCTTGTTTTTGACCAGGGGTATGGATGTATACTTAGCACCCAAAGATATGTAGGTTGTCAAGAAGTGGGCCTTCCCCTCCCCAAATGCGTATGGGCGCAGCCTGTCAAGTTGAGTATGTGGCAAAGCATTATAAATTGCACATGCAGTGTTGGCAGCTTCAGCCCAGTAGGCAGGAGGCAGGCATGCATGATGAAGCATGGGCCTAACCATGTCTAGTAGAGTCCTATTAAACCGTTCTGCCACTCCATTAAGCTCAGCAGTATAGGGCTCTGTGGGTGTATGATAATGCCATGGTCATGACGAAACTGAGCAAATGCATGACCAGTATATTCACCACTATGATCAGTATGGAGACACAGGCACAGGCCAGAGGCATGATTAACACTGAGGAAGTACTTAAGACATCCTAGTGCATTGCTTTTCCTGCTGATTGGGTAAACTGTAGCATATCAAGAGAAGTCATCATTAAATGTGACAAAGTAGGTCTTGCCAGAGAATGAGGGACATATTGGCCCACACACATCACTATGTATGACTTCCATTATGTGTGTAGATTGAGAAACAGGTCCTTTCCCAACCTTGTCACCCACAATCTCAAAAAACGAAGTTAGCCACAAGTGTGGTGGTCACATGGCCAGCAGAGTTGTGGACAGGAAATCTTCCACTAAGATCAAATATCCTTTTTGCTCTGATCCATTTCAACCTTACACCTAGCAGGGGGGGGGGCAAGAGATGGTGTGTGAGAAATGAGGATGGGCATATGTATGAAGATGTAAACTTGACAGGAGTGACACCTTAAAAGATGTGGTAATGCAAACATTATAACCATTAACCTTCAGCTTAAAGGAAGAGGGCTGGTTTAACAGCACACAGACATTGTCTGGATGGTGAATGTTGTCTGCTGTGACTCAGTAAGACCTGCATAAAGAGAGGACGAAGCTTCTACATCTGAAGCTTGCAGGAGTGATAGACATCCAGCCTTACAGCAAGGAGAAACAACAGATGTATGATGTGCACAAAGGTACTGCCTTTTTTTTGGTTGCCTTTGTTCGCTGTTTGAAATTGGCAAGGTTGTGGAGAATGACGACCAGTGCTAAAAGACTGGGAGAAGATGGGTTCAACAAGATCATAGGCCAGAAGCTCCATGAGTTGGTCAGAGAGTAAACACCATTGGGTGGAAATGAGTTTGTTAAACATAGGTTTGCCCAATTAAAAAATCAGTTTCAGAACTGATGTGCATTGGTGCAAAGATACAAAACATCTTGCTAGAGCCATCAACCTTTCAACCAGGTCCACTTCTCTCCTACTCTTCCATGTAATCCACTTCCACTACTCTCCCATCTGCTATACCAATACCATCTCCTCCCCTAGCCCTCACATTAGTGGCTGTTCAGTTGCCATCTTTTCTCACTCTTCTGTGGACATGAGGAGCATCTGGTGCCTGCAGCCTTCCTGCATTCCTGCACCAGATTGCTTCCTTCATAACATCCCTATCTTCAATGTGCAAGGAATCGGCTTGCAATGCACTGACCTTCCTTTCTGTCCTTGAAATGACCACATACCCCTGCCTCTGCCACTCTATGACTACCTTCTCAACAGCCTTGAACTACCTGCTCCTTGTGCATACCTTCCTGGACAGAATGCCAGACCTGTCCACATGTTGTACAACCCACCTTCTACCTCTTGCTTGCCCCTGCCCTCTACCATGGCATTATTCCTCTCTCTTCCTCCACTCAGTGCCACCAATGTTGGCTCCCACACCAACTGGCTTCTTGGCTTTTTAGTCAAGAGCCTGGATGATGGGGACATGCTCAACATCATCCTGGCTATGCACCTTCACAGTGCTCACAGCCTCAAGCTCCCTACTCTTCTTCCTCTTCTTCCAGCACATCAAACAGGTCTCACAACTCCTTGGGCTAAGCACTGTAACTTAGTTAGTTATGTTGACCAATACATTTTGTCAAAACATCAAATTTTCAACACTGTTTTACCGCAGTGTGAAGAATTTGAAGCTTTTTTTAGGCCTTTACAGATTTAAGTGTGTTTTTTTTTGCACTTTTTATGGAATTCCATAAAAAGTGCACATTGTCAAAAGAGTCATTGTTACTTGAATCCTATAAATTGTTTTTTGCCCCACTTTTTGCAACTAACGACAGTGACGCATACACCATCAACTTGATGGTGTGCCTTGACCAGCCCCTTCATCTTCTACAACATCATCTGGATCTTCATATTGGGAACATTATGCACTGTTCTTTGTCAACAGCAGTCTTCAATCTTCAAGTGGGCAACTTCTTCATCGTTGACCATGTCTGCTTCCATATTCAAGCCTGGAGATAAAGATTAGTATTATCAATGCTGTCAAGTGTTTGTTCTTGAAAAGTGGAGAGGGAAACATCAATGGAAGAAGGGAGGGAAGCTACTTCATCAATTGAAATGCTGTTTATTTCCTCAATCTCGACGTTGGTCATGGTGAAGCTTTTTTCCTGCAGCTTCTTGTCCAAAAGCTGTTCTAGCTTTTCTGGGTGTTGCTGCAGCTCAACACAAGCTTCCATTTGGGCAAATCTCAGCCAGCTTTGCTCACAATGCACTCTTCCAGCCATCAGTGGGAAATGCTGTTGCCAACAGAGGAGGTGTGGTGGGAAATGTGGTTGCTGATGGCAGTGGTTCTTTCATTTGGCTTATGGCAAGGAGCAAGTGCTGCCACAAGCCCAGATTCAAGCTAATCTCAACTGCATCACTAAATACAATTAGTTTGTATTCATTGAAATGAAAAGCAAGACATACCTTTCCGTGATAGTGCAAATAGAATCAATGTTGATAAACCTGGCATCAGCCAGGCTAGAGTTCAAATCAGACATGTTGTTGGCCTCCAGCCAGCTCATCGCCTCTTTCATCATTGCCATTTTGTTTCAACAAGAACAAAACAAAAAACTGCGTTTGATTTTGTGTTGACATGCCTGTTTTGTACATGTTACGGGCAAGAAAAAGCCAGAGGGGTGACAGCATCTCCACCACAGGGTGCACCTTTGTGTAGATAGACAAGGGCTGTCCTTCCAGTCAAGCTCCAGCTCATCCCCACTTTGACCCACACTTTTATTGGCCACAACTGCAGATGGAAGTAGGCAGCCAGAGATCCACCCAACAGGCTGGCCCAACACTGCCACATCCCTGCTGAACAGCTCCCTCGCTGCTTCAACCTGGAGACACTACACCAGTAAACTACTGTTGGGCACACTACTCCTTCCACCACAAGCAGCCACTGTGGCCTGGTTGCTAGCTTCTTTGAGGCTGCGACACACTCCTGCTCACACCCCAGCACTACAATCTCTTCCCTCTCTGTGGCCATTGGTGCACTGTACAAAGGGAAGGCGCCGCTCCAACTTTTCATCACATTGACACTGTTTGGGATTGGAAGAGCTGGCTCAGCCCTCACCTCAATGGCCTTGAGGGACACTCAGTTCCACATGTGTTCCACTTCTTCAGGGATGCTGACCATAGCTCAGTGTTGAGAAATAAGGCATATCATACTGAAGGTGCATGGTCTGAACCTGTAAAGCTACTCAGATCCAGTCCCAAAGGTTTACAAGCAATCTTTTGATGTACCATTAAAATCCTTCCCTTGCCCTTACCCTTGGATGTCATTCAAGACCTACATGACAACTGCTGGGAACCTCTATTCACTGCAGCTGATAATGGCTGATCTTTGAGCTGCATGAAGCAACCCTGTCATCTTTAGACCCTGTCTGTGATACTGCCATCTTTGATGGACTCTCCCCACACCCTCAACTTGCTGCGCCACAGGACAGCTCACTCACCTGACTGCAAACTCGTGTGCGCCTTGTGCAGAGCAGAACTGCACCAACTGTAAAAAACTTCAACTTTGCCCCTGGCCTCTGGGCTGCTGTACATCCAGACAGTGATGATACTACAGATGACTTCTGGATTGGCAAAATCATCTCAGTGCAGCGCCAACGGCTGATCTCCTCCAATGGTAGATGGAAAGATCATGGAACTGAAGGAGCTGTGCCCCATGCTTGCATGTAATTTTCCATTTGCTTATGAAAAAGCAGGGATGTCTCAAGATACCCTGACTCTGATCATCCAAAATTTGTTATAACTCTTCACCTGTGAATAGACCGTCATCTGGTGCTCCAAGTCCACATGTACATGTACCTTCAATCTTGCCATCACCAGTTTTTAGGTTTGTTAAAAAGTGACATTGTGTTTTTCTGAACACTCTGTTGTCCTACAATTCCACAACATTATCACCTTCTAACAGGGCCTCTCACAATATCCTTTGACACTAGGTCGAGGGAACAAGGTATTGCCATTACTGCCAACAGAAAAGCTAGTGGTGGCGGCCATGGCCAGCTTCCTTCAAGTTGGCCACAAGGTCAGTTCAATGCCCAGGGGCTCTGATTTGGCAGCCAGATATTTTTTAAAGAAAGCAAAATTGATGAGGTATCTTAAGCTCAAACAACTCTATCTGTCAGTCTCTCACCCCGCCTCACATGTCATCGCCGCCAACACGCTGCTGGCCGAGGTTGGCTTCGACTAAGTGAGTGGCATGGAGCTGCGCAGGGTGCTGGCTAGGGAGCTGGGGCTGTGGCTCCCAATCAAGACCTTCCGCTCGCCCACCAAAACTTCATCCTCGCCGCCAACCAAGCCGCTCCCGCGCTCAGCCAACCGCGTTGGTAGCTAGCAAGCCGCCGACGCCCAAGGCGGCGGCCCTGTTCTCGTCCAGAGGCTCGACTTCATCGGCGGCGACGTCGACACGGCGACGCTGCGCGTGGTGTGCTTTAGCGCCGTGGGGCGATCCGGCCAACTTTGCCGCGTGGCTCCCGTTCATTGACACGGCGCGCGTGGCACGCCACACGATTCGCGCGGACGAGGAGCCGTGCCCGTCGCTGGTTGCCAGCACCTTTATGGCCTAAGCTTTCCTGTTCCTCGCTGACAAGCCCAACGTGCTATTAGGCCAATGCATCGGCTGGGAGCGATTCGCGCTCTACCGGGCGCTGGTGGCCGACATGAGCATGGCGGGCATGGAGCGCGGGTCATCGACGACCCGATCGATGTGCTCATCACTGTGCTGCTGGGCGACCTCGACCCGGTCAAGCAGCAGCACGTGGCCTCGTGGATGGGCATCGCCAGTCGCTCGTTCGCACTCGAGTATCTCCCCGGGCCACAACGTGCAATTGGAGCCTTTCACTAAGTGGCAAGGGAGGCCGAGGGAATAGAGCTTCTATGGGCGTAAGGCCCAGTAGAGGCCCACCAACTGCTCTCAAACGCAGCCAGGGCAGCTGCTGCGTCCAGACGCTCTGCTGGCTGTTCAGCTAGCATCTGCTGCACAAAGGCCCAACGGCCTGGGGTGAGGAAAGGGCCAGGGGCAGTCTTCCAGAACCTGGAGGAGCGGAGAACAAGTGTGGCCCGCACGGTTAGCTGGTCGTGCCGGAGGAGGGCTGGCTCTTATGGTGTATACCATCGTTTTTGGTGCTGGTGCTGAGCCCAGGCGATAGCGCTAGTGTAGGACAACTTGGCCACTGCTTCTGCCTCTTCGTCCGTCTCTGGCCACAGCCCGAGAAGCTGACACGACCACAAGTTAAAGGGGACCACAGAAAGGAGGATGGGTTCATGTCAAGCAGGCGGGCAGTCACCTGAAACGCGATTACTACCCCAGCGCTCCAAACGTCGACCTTGTGGGTGCAGTTGGCTGGTGGCCGCCGCAATTCTGGAGCGATGAAGCAGCGGGTGCCCACTCCCGAAGTGTAAGACCACCAGGTGGCGCCCAGCGGTGTGTCATGCAACGCAAGGCCAAAGTCAAGCACGACAGTGGAACAATCATCGCTCTCTGGCAGCATAGTGGTGAAGACCACGTTGTTGGGCGAGATGTCGCAGTGAACGATTCCGCGCTGGTGAATGTTCTGTAACGCCTATTAAAAGATAAGGAGCCACCAAGAGCAGGGTATCTGAGTTACGTCGCCACCACAATCATCACAAACCAACGCCCCTACCTGCAGAAGTTGCTGGGTGTATTTTGCAAATGCCTGGTCAGAAGCCAGCTGAGCTGAACCTGCACAGAAAAGGCGCATCAGCAGCACCACTCGTGAGAGGGGGGAGAAAGAGTACTGGGCATACCGGATGTATCATAAAACGGAAACACCAAGCCAGGCCGGGTAGAGTCACCAACTGTGACCTCGACAGAGCCCAGAAGCTGCGCAACGTTTGGTACCTCCCGGAGCAGGAGGAGCTTGTGGGCCTCATCCCTTGCAAGCTGACGCGAGTCCAGCACCTTCACCGCAACCTGCTCTCCGTGGCGCCCGAAGCTTCCTTTGGCTGTGGCGCATAGCCATACTTCGGTACGGGAGTTCTGGGTGTGGTCGGACAGTATCAGCAGCAGCGTTTGATGACTTAATCAGAAGCAGCGCAGTTGTCCTACCTTAAATAGACGACGAATTGGATTGAGGGATGGCGCGAGTGTCGGCGAGTAATCGCTGTCTGGCTCGCGGTCCTCTCGCGGCTCAGCGCTGGCCTTAAGCAGATCTGGTGTCTTTGGCTTCGATGCGCAGTCGGAGCAGTACCAGGGGCCCGATGGCTTCTTCTCGATCTGGACGCACTTCCAGTGGAACCATCGCCCGCATCTGTCGCAGAGAATGTACTTGCCTTTGGTGACCTTACTGCAGCAGTACCGTCGCCACCAAAGGTCCGCGCGTGGGGAAGGAAGTCGAGGGAACTCTTCGATGAGGCGGGCAAGCATACTGCCTACAGCTCGTACGATCTTGATGACCTCGTGCCGGATGAGGAAGCATCGCTTGAGGTCGATCTTGTTGTTGATCGTCATTTCGAGCAGAGGACACACCTCGATTGTATTGGAATGCCAGAGGCAGGCGAGGCGGAAGGTCCGGCCGCTCATGTGCGTGCTAAACGCGATCGGGAACGCCACCGGGAACTCGAGATTCGTCTTCTTAGCTGTCTCAGCTTCAGCGATGACCGCGTTGAGCATATCGAGTTGTTGAAGCACGCAGATTATGGAGGCGTAAACCAATCGGTCCCTATGTCGCATTAAGTTACCAAGTTACTGAGATTATGATGACTCATGCACGACATGCCATAGCGTACCACTTGTCTTCAAAGCAGCGATCCGATTTGTACTCACCGATATCCATTGGGGAGCTCACTCGGCCAGCACGTAGCTTGGCCCAATCACGAGGCAGGGACACCTTTGGGCCGATACAGAAGTCTGGTCGTACGAACTTGTTCCCCTTTGGGAGAGCAAGGGCGCCTTGCAATTGCACGTCTCTGGTATGTGCGAAATCCATCATGGTAGGGGAGGGTCAAGCAGCATATAAGCAGCGACAAGTCGAGACCCACACGTACCCGTCAAGGCGGATGCTAGTCAAGCTGTGCCCACCAAGGGTTAGGAGCCCATAGAAGTGATTTGCCCAGGTCAGTTCGCTCGCGCCCGCGAGACTGCCGAGCTCGTCGAACGTCTGCAGCAACATGGCTGCCGCAGTGCCAAAGGTGGTGTGCTCGTTATCGCTGTCAGTCTCCGCCTTTGTCGTGATGGCGTCATTCCACAAGCTGTTGATCTGTGCACTTTCGCACTCCAAGAGCTGAAGGTACGTGTTAGTGACTAGTTGTTGTTTTACTGAGGCAAGGGAGGCCGCACATGAAAAAGTGGCTCAAGAGTCGTGAGCAGCGTTTTAGAGCTGACACTCATCGCCACTTTACGGAGGTTACTTGCGCTCCAGCCGAAATCGCCCACCGAAACGGAAAGCTTGCTGACCGCCTCGTCATAGGTTGTCCAGGATTGGCGTGTCCCCGAAGCTGATCCTGAGATGAACATACTTCGTGTTCCGCTCTCTCCTTTAGTCAAGGGAGTGGCCACTGATCGTAGAAGGTTGGCTCAGCCGTTTTAGCAGTCAATCCTGGTTGGCTAGGTTTATGATCGAATCAAGATGGACAACGTATACCTTTGAACTCGACGGCCGGATAAATGTAGACACGGAGCTTGGAGTCGGTTGGAAGGTCGGTGAGGGGGCAGTAGAGACCGGTCTTTGGATCCAAGAGTTGAACCGTTCTCTTCTGCTCGGAACCGACTTGGTCCAGGATTGCCTTTACCAATTGATCGACCGATACTACTTCGAGATCGTGCAGAGCAGAATGCATCTCATCTTCGATGTGGACAACAATCAGCTCATACTTGCGTGTCGCCGGCTCCATCAGCGCGAGCTTTCTTTGGATGGAGAATTGAAACTTTTGGCGGCGGATTTTTGGCGCGCTTTTTGTCTGGTTAAATCCTTGTTTGGGCGTACAACGTTTTTTAATGCATATTGAAAGATGTAAACTAATATATTCAGCAATTTTCCTCCACCCATGTTACAATGCGTACTGTTGCCACTTCTCCAACAGTACCACTTAGGACTGCAAGGACATTGAGTTGGCAGTAGGATTGATATTCTGTCAAGGTAAGGCACATCATACCTTCTCAAAACATCCTTGCATTTTAATTATTCATGCATGGACCATGCTGATGGTTTAATGCTGGACTGTCATCTGTCATGCATATGCAGGCTTCATTGTCTGCACCCCAGCAATGACATTGCATCAAAGTTTTGCACTAATGGTGTAACTCCTGCACTGAAGCAGGCAGCACGCGAGTGGCGACTTATCAGCTCCGCCGCCGCGTCGATCCCTGAGACCACCAGCAGCAGCGCGACCGGTGAGACGCCCAGCCTTGCCTCCTTTATCTTCAGCTCGTCAGGCCATCGCGCCACCGTCACCTTCTTGGCCATTACCGGTATCACACACGCAGAACTGTGACCCTCGAAAACCGCTGAATACCTCACCTCCTGTGTGTGTGTGTGTGGTGTGTACGCAAGGCTTGAGCTCGCATCCATCATCGCCTTCGGGCTCCACCGTGGTTCCACGCAGCGCGTCGAGCGGGCAGCCGTTGTCGCCACTGCTCAAGGGCACTAGGCCTTGTCCATGTCGGCCCAGCCACGCCTGCCATTGGCGCAGGAGGACAGGGAAGTGGCCCTTGTCCCTGTTGACAACAGGGCCAGCAGGAAGGCCATCACCGCTCGTCCCAGCTGTCCTCGCCGTCGCGGCCGGTTCTGGCTGGGCGAAAACCCGAACAAGGACGTGAGGGGCCTTCGGCACGAGTCGTTGATGAGGCAGCGCCCGTGGCCTGATCCCTGTTTCGCGACGGGGCACCATTAAACGACTTCGGACAAGCTCCTTCGGTGAAGTGATGGCCAACAGAGAGAAGGAACAGAGGCCGGCCAAGCGTTGCGGTGGACATGTCCTTTTCAGAGGGCGTACGAGCGTATCGCTATGTGGTGGTGTTGGACCTGGAGGCCACATGTGAGGAGGTGAGGAACCCATCCTCGAATGCAACTCGCCTGCAGCACGAAATCATCGAATTCCCCTGGGCCGTTGTAGATTTGAAGGAGGCCAAGGTCATCGCCCAGCGCCAGCTGTATGTCCGCCCCGAATGGGAGGAGAATCGTCACCTCTCCGCCTTCTGCACCAAGCTCACTGGGATCACCGATGCCACACTCGCCGACCAGGGCCAGCCCCTCAAGCAATGTCTTGCCATCTTCGCTCAGGCCATGGACGAACTCCAGCAAATGGGCGACAAGGATTTGATCTGTGTAGCGACAGATGGAGATTGGGATCTCGACATGCAGCTACGAGGTGAGGCGGCAGCCAAGAGACTCGACGTGCCATATCATCTCCAGCGCTTCATCAACGTGCGCGAGGAGGTGGCCCACTTCTACAAGCCCGGGCGCGAGCACCACCTCAAGGGCCTCAAATCGCTCCTGCGATACCTCGGGCTGCCACACCAGGGCCGCCACCACTCGGGCATTGACGACGTCCTCAACATCTGCCAGATCGTGCTGCGTCTCGCAGCGGACGGCCACGCCTTCACCTCGGGTGCGTGCATCGTTATGTGGGCGCACGTGCGTGCGCAGAGGCGGGTACCAACAACACCAGCTTGGCATGCATTCCAACAACGTTGTTGTAACTCGTGCAGAGCGCGCCAAGCTGGTAGGCAGCACAGACGCGGCCACCAAGGCAGTGATGGAGTCGGACTTCTCCAAGTGGTGGAGCGCCGAGGAGCTCACCCCCGACGTGCTCAGCATCCTGATGGGCTTTCGCCCCGACGAAGGTAACCTGCGCGTTTTGCCTCTCTTGGCCCATCCTTGCTCGTGCTTCGCTCGCTAGCCCCAACGTTGCTATGTTCGTTGCTGCACGCTGCCTGCCAGTGCTCAACATATATCAGTTCGGGAGCCGCGTGTACGAATGCGACGACGGTTCCGATTGCCACTGGTCCTTCATCATCGCCATGGGGGATCACTACAGGGGACCAGCCAATTTCACCCGCGGTAGGCTCTGCTCCTCCCTCTGTTCCTCTGGCGAGCAGCGGCGAGGTTGTGAACTGACGTGTGGCGCTGGTTCAAAGGAAATGTCCATGCGCGTGTGGGCCCAATGTGGAAGTTCGAGGAGAGCCTGCGACACAACGACCTTTACCAGGTCATCTCGCTGTCGCTCCCCGCCCGCTTCGTGTGGAAGGAGAGCGTGCGGTTCGACATGGCCGACCGGCTCAACCTGCGCAAGCTGGCCCGATCCGTCCTCGAGCAGTTTCACGGGCAGACCAAGGCCAAGCTAGGGCGCGTGTTCAAGGCCGAAGGCGCCAAGCTCTTCGTGAAGGAGATACTGCGCATGTTCAGGTCAGACGACCTCCGTCCACACTCACGCCCCATGCGCATGGGCGCGAGTCTGATAAGGCGGCGGCGGATCGGCGGGTGGTCAGGTCGGTGATGTTTGGCATTCAGCTCGTTGACAAGGGCAAGGTGGTGGACTACCGACAGGCCAACGACTACCAACGCGAGATCGACGCCATAGGCGAACTGAGCGGCCAAGCCTGGGCGCAGGTCGTCGATCGATTCAAGGTGAGTCTGTCCCCCCCCGCGTATCGCGCCTCTCTCTCGCCTTAACTCTTTTCTTGTCGACTCAGCCCGAGCTGGACCGATTGCTGGGCGTGTTCCGCGGCAAAATCGAGGCAGAGGAGCAAGGCTTCCGGCGGCTTGTCGTGGAGATGCATCGCGATCTGCTGGGGCCACACAGGGACGACGGCGAGGAGGCGGCAGTCGCCGATTGGGGCGCCCACGGAGTCCGCCTGCTGCGCGCGCTGGTCCGCCAGAAGGGCGCGGGGTTCCTCGTGCGGCATCTGCCGGTGGTCGTACGGCGCAAGGCTTCGCTGGTGCAGCTCTGCTGCGACGACGACGAGCTTCGGCGGCGACGTCGAAGGCAAGCGCAGGGCGGCGATGACGACAAGGAGCGCCCGCCGGACCTGCTCTTCCCGGACCTGATCGACTATGACCGCGACCACGATTACGAGGAGAAGGAGGAGGAGGAGGACAGCATTCAGTCGCGTCTGGTGGCCCTCATAGCTCGCCAGTGCCACGGTATCATCTTCGACGAGGCGGACGAGCACCGCGTTGTCTCGCTTCCCTTCCCCCGCTTCGAGAAGCCGCGCTCGGAGGCCAGCACACGGCGCCGGGTCGACGCGCTCGACTTTGCCGACACGCCCATCCGTGTGATGCCAAAGCTGAACGGCGCCCTGTGCGTGTTGTACGCGCACGAGGGGAGGTGGCGGGTGTCCTCTCAGACCTCGATCGAGGCCGACGACCAGCTTCACTCCTCGCCCCTCGCCCAGGCCGACACTGGTACCCCCCCACTCCATCACCAGCCTCCCTTACTGCTGCTGAGATGTCCGCTCCCCCCCGCAGCAACCGACGGCACGAGTGCGCCGACGGGACAGCACCTGCGCGACGCGTTCTGGTCTCTGTGGTCGGCGGCAGGCTGTGCGCTCCCGCCGGCGGAGGAGCAGGGCCGGCGATGCTTCCTGTTCCAGCTGGCCGCCGAGGGCCTGGGCGAGTTCGCCGGCGTCCGCCCATCGGTTCCGGAGGACGGGCGCGACGCGACCACGCCCCTGCAGCGCGACCTGGCGACCATCGCCGGCCTGTGCCTGCCTCGCCTCTTCTACGTGGGCACGGCCTGCCTCGATTCGCTGCACCGTCAGCTCAGCGACTCTCACGCCGACCCAGTGCGTACATCAAAGCCCTTTGCCGCAGCTATCTACGTAGTCGCGCCTCCAGCGCTCAACTATTGGTGTGTGTGTGTGTGTGTGGTGTAGTGTGGCGCAGGATGGGAGCACCCGCCCTCCTTGGTCGGGGTAGACAGCGCTCCAGCTCTGATGCAGCTGCTGACGAGCCTTTCGCCCACCGTTGCGTCGGGCGTCGTGGTGGCGGTGGGCGTGGCTGCCAACTCGGCGCTGTGGCTCGACAGCCCCGCCTACGCGCGCCTGCAGGAGGCGGTGAGGCAGCTCCGCGGAGAGCCGAGCGAGGAGGTGATGTTCAACGTGCTGCGGCGGACCGACGGCTCGCGCGAGGAGACTGCCGTGCTGGCGCGCTTCTCGCAGTTCGCGAGCCTCTACGCCAGCGTGAGCGGGAGGCTGTGGCGACTCATCGACCGAGTCGACGCTGAGTACAGCCGCGTTGACGCCGAATGCGCCGTCGATCTTGCTGCGCCTGCGAGCCAGCCCCCCAAGAAAGGCAAGGATCCGGCGAGCGCGCTGTTTGCGCGCAAGGTGGGCGCCCGGCATCCGTTCAAGCAGGTCCTCTTTGCCATGCGGCGGGACCACTTGACCGCCGCCCAATACTTTCGCGCCTGTCCGATGAAAGTGCTCCACCTCAACCTTAACGCGGCTGGCGACGACGAAAAAGCAGGGAGCCCCAGCGCATGCTAACAACCTCTTCCTCGCTTCTGTCGTTCCATCAACTCTGTAGCTGGCCATCAAACAACTCTGTTATCTACTGAGCAAACTTGGTTCGTTGCTGCTTCTGCGTGATGAACTATTGTCATCACAGTGGTGGCTGTGTGGTGCCATCAGTGTGCTGTCGTTGCGGGGCCTTGCGGTAGGTGGCTGCATGCACCTGCGTCTGGGAGTTCTCGGCGACCCACAGAGCAAACTCTATGGCAGCGCGTGCAGAAACAAGAGATCGACCGATTTGATCAGCACTATGGTTCCCATGGGAAGTCCAAAAAATTAATTAAAATAATCAAATAGAGAGATCGAACCTGTTGCACCAAAGCGAAACGGCGGGTAGCGGGTCTGATCGGTCTCCCGCGTGAAGCCCTCCCGGAGGAAGATGTCATGGGCCTCGAAGAAGCCCTCTCCAAAATCGGTCTCAATGTAGAGCTCGCTGTCGGGACCGTCATCGAGGAAGCGGTGGATGGTGCGCGCGAGGTCGGGCGTCACCATGCGTCGCTTGGCGTGACGTTTCTTGAACCACGGATCGGGGTAGAAGATCGTCACGCGCCTCACGGACATCGGCATCGACGTACCGGGATCGCCATCGCCAGCGAACGGCGCGTGAAACGACTGCAGCAGGGGCTCCAGATTGACGTTGACGTTGCAGGCCAGGTAGGCCAGGTTGGGCAGCGCGGGGAATCGCTTGATGCGCTCCGCCTGCAGCTCCAGACCGAGGAAGTTCATCTCCGGATGTTTGCCGGCGAGGTTGTAGACGAGGTGTCCTTTGCCGCAGCCCAAGTCGATGTGGAACGGTCGGTGAGGATCGGCGTAGAGGGCGCGCCAGTCAGGCAAGGACGCCAGAGACTTTTGGCAATGTTTCGATAGCGGGTTGGGTGTGGGTCGCAGCCGCCTGGCCACCGAATAAATAAATAAATAAATAAATAAAAACGAAAAATGAGAACGGGTAGCTACCTCGTGGCCAGGTGGGCAGCACTCAAGCCGAAGCAAGGACTCCGAGCAAACTGACGCGGAGAATCGATGCAAAGAAATTATTATATGAGATACATCGAGTGGCAATCATAGAACTTATGGCTTACCAGAGACGATGCTGGCCGACGGCTGTGAGTTTGCGTCTGCCCGATCAATAAGAGGGAACCACCAGACGATGGCCGGAGGCCAACGGGTCGTGGGGCCTTCATCGCCTTCCGCCTGTTTGAATTTCTCTCTTTTTTTCTTTTCCGGGTTCAAAAACACTGTACACGACGACATGGTCGGAGGGCGGTTGGCTCTGGAGCCTGGTCAGTCGCCACCAAAGAGGTCGTCATCGAGGTCCTTGTCCTTGTCCTTGGTGGCGTCCTTGATGATGTCCTTCTCCTCGAAGCTCGCCTTGGCGCGCTTGAGCTCCTCGGCCATGAAGAGAAGCTCCAGCGCTCGGTCGTGTCGCTTTCGGTCCTTGCGCAGCAGGAACATCAGGTCATCGGTCTGCACCTTGCCCTTCTTCGTCGTCAGTTGCAGCGCTTTCTGAGTCTGACATGATGGTCATCATCGCCAACCCAGGCACGTCAGGTGGCGAACATGTGAGTGCGAAGCCTTGGTGAGTGACTGTGCCCAGGCCAAGAGGAGACGAAGAAGAGGGGGGAGGAGAGCTTCTCCGTACCATCTCAACCACATACTCAACGACCATATCCTCGAGCAGATCCACTGACTCTGGCAGAGGGTTCGACACGTCTCTGTACACCACACCTAAATGAGCTGTCCGTGCAGCGAGACATTACGAGAGGAGGGAGCAGCGCTGTCGCACCCAAAGCCATACATCATCGCTTGCACTGCAGAGTCATAAATCACGTGTAAATCGATAAAACAAGAGGTCAGAACGAGATCAAAATGTGTAATGTGAAACTTAAAGAGGGGGGACGAACGTTCACGGGTAAACATGCGCTTTCGCTTGACGCCACGCGGCTGCTTGGCCTCTACCGCGGCAGCCGCAGCTGCTCTCTCGGCAGCTTTCTCCGGATCCTTCGGTGGCCTTCCCTTCCTGCGCACGATCGGCTGGTCTCCATCCATCTTACCTCTTGATTTCTGATTTTATTTTATTTCTTTACAAAGGTTTTTTCTGCTTTTGAAGCTAAAAAGCTCAGTACAGCACCGACGCATCAGGAACCACAGAGAACAGACGAGTGTAGGCCTCAACCAACGACAGGGTCTCCATGAGCCCTTCCGCGTCCCGCTTCCATTCCTTGCGCTCGCGTGCCTCGTTTTCGCCTGCGCGGATGGTCAGCCCAACCAAACGAACCAACAAACCGGGCGAGGGGCAGGAGGAAGAGACGCACGGGCTGCCTTGGGTTTGCCTTGTGTCCGGAGGGGGACTTGGAAGACGATCTCCGCCTCGCTTGAACGCGACCGCGTAAGATCAAACTTGAGGGTGACCTTTATTTCACTGTCCATATATAACCGGACGTCAGCACGGAAGAGGCAGCTATCCGCGGGGGGGGGGGGTTGTGCGTACCCATGCTGAGAGTGACTGGCGGTGAAGCATACGTAGTCGAACGCTGCGCTGGTCTGTACCGATCCGACGTGAGCTTGCTGGTTGAGCTCCACAACTTCACCTCGTCGGGACGTGAACGCGTTCAAGTACTTGCTCACGGCCCTCACGAAATACTGCAGTACGCGCAAGCAGGCAAGTGGTTACACAGAAGAGCGCAGGAGAGAGGCTTGGCAAGCCAAAGGCTCGCGTACTCGGATGTTCGTGGCCAGGTGCTGCTCCTCAAGCTGCTTGATGGGAATGAAGTAGGGCAGGGTGTGCTTGAACACGGTAAGCCGCTTGTTGCCATTCGTCGACGTGTCCGCCTCCAGCCAGATGTGATAGCGCTTATCAAAGTACTGGCCTGATGGCCCAGCGCCGCAATCGTTGAGAGGGAACGCACGCAACGCGTCGTGACGCAGGTGGCCGTGGGTAGCGCACCTCGGTAAGACGGGTTTAGGACGAGGAGTAAGCGGTTGCCCTGATAGGGCAGCACACGCACACCAGCAAAGTTGAGGGCTTGCCCCATGAGGGTCTGCTTTCGTCGTCGCACATTGGCCTCCACCGTCGCTTCCATCTGCACAATGACGCGCGGGTTCGTCCACCAAGAGTGAGAGGGCGCGGGCCAAAGCTTGATGCAGGGAGAGTGGGTCAAAGAAAAGACCTCTTTCTTGACCTCGGCAGTCGAAAGCCGTCTCTCCTCTCGCGGTGGGGCGTAGTCCGGTGGAGTCAGCGCTGTGGCTCGCTGCAGTTCGGCTTGCATCTCGGCATGCCGCACTCGCACCTCAGCCACTAAAACATACGACATATAAGATTACGCTCCCGGCCAAGTGCACAATACGTGGGGCACACACGTGGGGCAGTACATCTTTGTTTGAGCTGGGCCAGGGAGTTAAGCCGAGTCAGCTGGGTCTGCTGTGCTTCGCTGATGATTCCAGCTCTCTCCTTAGCTTGCTGGGCCAGCTCCAACGGATCCAATCGGGGCTCTATCGGCTCCAGAGTGCTCTCCTCCATCCTCTCTAATCTAAGTCTTTTTCTCTTTTTTCTTCGTACTTTTCCCTGTTTGTTCGTATGACTAAACCCGTGTATTATCATTTCATTAAGAAGCAATATTGCGCGAACAAGGTGAAAAGGGGTTCAGATGATGGAGCTGGAATCCAAGGAAATGGAACACGCTCCCGAGGGTGCACCGGCGCCTTCGTTTCGAGGAGGAGCCACAAACCTGACGGATAAGTTCGCGACCCTCTCTCCGGTCGCCTCTCCGTCTTCCTCTCTCCGTAGCAGTTTCATAGGCCTACGAGCATCCCAACTTTTGTCATCTCCTGGACCACCCGCCCCCGTCGAGTTGGGCGACGGAGAGCAGCAGATCGAGATCGAGAACGAGAAAGACGATCACGAACAGGGGAGGGAGCGGGGCACAAGTGATGAGAAGAGGAGCGAAGGCAACGAGCAGGAGCAGCCGAGCGGTGAGCAAGGAGACGAAGGAGATGCAAATCACAAGGACGGCGAACAGGAGGCCAACTTGGACCAAGCCATAGATGCGGCGTCGCAGGCCTTCACGTCGGGCGTCCTTCGACGGCTCACCAAGGCCCCCTCTTCCACTTCTCCTCTTCTTGATACTTCTTCTCCTTCATCATCGTCTTCTTCCTCCTCCTCCTCCTCCTCCACCACTTCGCCTCTCCCTTACACATGGCTGCGTTCTCCGCTGACCACGCTCAACCGCGAGCGATCCTTCTCGCCCATCGTGCTAGGCGAGAAGGACCGGCCCGTCGCTGCCCCCACTACTCTCTCCTCCTCCGCTCCCGCTTCGCCTCCCGCCGCCTCGTCCTCTTCGTCTCCCATGGCGTCGTCGGCCTCGTCGCCGCCTGCTCCAGCGCCGGGCGAGGGCGGGGTGGAGACGGCGCGGGTGCAGGTCAGGGCGTCGGGGAACCTGCAGCTGCCGCTGTTGGTCGGACTGGTCGAAGCCGACGAGGGCACCGGCACGCTGGGCCTGCCGGGCCTGCTCCACGCCGCGGCCCTGGTGGCCTGGAGCGACGGCAGCAGCAACAGCATAGGCGGCGGCAGCGCCGTCGGCTCGAGGAGCAACTCCACTGGAGGCGACGATAAGGCGCCGGGAGCCAGGGGCATGTCCAAGAAGGGTACACGCAATTGTCAATGCCTTCCGGGCCTATGGCCTTCGCCACTGACTCACATCTCCCTGTGTGTATGCGTGCGCGCTTGTATGTTCGTCGTGTGCGTGCGTGTGCGTTCTCGGCAGAGGTGATACAGCAGTTGGCCAGGAAGATCAAGGAGGAGGGCGGGAGGAACGGCAACTCGCAGGAGGGTCAGCTAGACGAGATGCTCCTGTTCTGCATCACACAGTTTCTGGGCGAGCTGGCCCTCATCGTCAGCGATCACACGCTGTACCGACAGCACAAGCTCATCGGTCTCAACAAGGAGCTGTCCAAGATGGCAAAGGTAATGATGGTCATCGTCTTGTTTGTTTTGTCCTGCATGCCACGTCACATGTCATGCGTGTAGCTGACGTCATGTGTGGCCGCGACGCAGATCCTCCAAAGCGTAGGCAGCGAAGACGATGCACTGTGGATTGTGCGACGGGCCAAGTCAACGATCTCCGAACTGCCGCGGCACATAAGCAAGGACAAGGAGAGCGCCGGTCTGAAGGGGAAAAGCGCGGTCGAGACCACTGACATTCGCCCCGCATCTCTCGTACTCCCGCCTCATCCCATCAACCGTTGGGTGTGCGTGTGTGATGAGCGAGACGCCGACCTGACCGTGGCCGTGTCTCTCCTTTATAGGAACAACGCATGAGCGACTACATCGACCAGATCTGCTCGCGCCTGATCGACATGCAGAAGGAACTGGCCAGCGGCCGTGCGGGACTTGACCAAAAGACCCACTACTCGCAAGTCATCTTCAAGCTCTCCAGCGTATGCGCGCCGCCTCTATATTTTATCGCCAAAATCAGTGTTGACTTGGTTACTGGGTGGTGGCCTGCGCAGCGCTTCGAGGCACTGGACAAACAGGGCTACCTGGGCCAGGCTGAGCCCAAAGAGGATGCCCACCAGGCCGGCATGGACGAGCAATTGAGCATGCCCGCCTTCATTCAGAGCTTGCCGGGCGAGAAGGTAAGCGGGTGCCGTCATGGTATCACGGCTGTACAACCCGGACTGGGCACCGATGTAACGCCCTCTCCCCCCCCCCTCTGGTTCACACAGGTCACCTATGTGGCATCGTCGGTCAAGTCGAAGCTGTGGAGCGGTGGCTCCGCTGGCTCATGCGTCGGCACCGTGTTCGTGACCACCTACCAGGTCATCTTGGTCACCCAAGAGCTGCACATCAAGGCACGCGCTCTCTCCCCTATGTCGCAACTCTCGCAGGACCCAACGTAACCAACCCCGACGGCATTGCAGTCGTTCCCGATTCACCTCATCGCCTCGATGGAGAAGGTGGGCGGCCGGAAGCGCACGATGGGCAACGATGACTACGGGCTGGACATCTTCCTTAAGGACACCCGCATCATTCGCTTCGTGTTCGAACGGGACTCACCCGTCTACCCGCCACCACGTCGAATGACCCACACCAAGATACTCAAGGGGTACAACTTTGCCCCCCTCCCCCCAAATATCGTCTTCGCGCTGCCTCGTCCATGATTCGAATCGCACGCGCACGTGCGCGGTGGCCCACAGATTGATTCGGCCAGCCTCGCGCCTGTTCGCGTTCGAGTACTACGCGTCGCTCCAGCGCGCGACGCCTCCTCCAGTCGATGGCTGGAAGATCTACAACGCCGAGAAGGAATACAAACGGTGACCACTCTCTTTACCCCCCCCCAACCACCCGATTTGATGTTTAATCTGATTTGATTTTGAGGGGGAGAGACGGAACCTGACACTGGGGGTTGGGGTCATCACAGCATGGGCGTGCCTTCGAAGAAGTGGAAGATTTCCATGATCAACAAGAACTACAGCTGGTGTCCCAGCTACCCATCCCGGCTCGTCGTGCCGGCCCGATTCCCCGACGTACGCGGCTGCCCGCTCTGTCTGTGCCGAGCGGGCACACACGTGGCCCGTGGCTCTGGAATTGGTGGTGTCGACACTGACCCGACGCGCGGCTGGCCCTGAGCAGGAGTTGCTGCCGGCGGTCATCAAGTTCCGCTCGCGAAACCGCATCCCGGTGCTGACGTGGATCGATCCCAAGAGCGGCGCCGCCATCGTGCGGTGCAGTCAGCCCCTGACGGGCATGCAGCGAGGCCGCTGCAGCGAGGACGAGCAACTCCTGGCGAGCATCATCCGGACGGTGCCCAAAGCCGGGCAGCTCCACATTTTTGACGCACGGCCCAAGGCCAACGCCGTGGCCAACACCGCCAAAGGTCCGAACTCTCTCTCTCTCTCTCTCACTTCACGCGTTGGTGCGTGGCCAGCACTGGACGTTCTGACGGTCGTCTGGCTGCTGTCTCGATCGCAGGTGCCGGCTACGAGGTGCTGGCCAACTACCAGAATTGCAGCCTCTCCTTCCTCGGGATCAACAACATCCACGTGATCAGGGACAGCCAGAAAAAGGTGCGCGCGTGAGTGTATGCGACTTTGAGCACGACGCGCGCGTGCGCGAGCCTCATGGCGTATTGAGTTGGTTTTTGATCGCCTATCGGGGGGGGGGGGCACGCGTTGGGAAACTAGGTTCGGGATATGTGCCACCAGTTCGTGAATCCGACGAACGACGACAGCAAGTGGCTTTATGCGCTTGACGCCTCCCAGTGGCTTTCGCACATCTCCCTGATCTCATCGTCAAGTGCTGACGTTGCCAAATTCGTTCATTTGCACGGTACGCAAATTTGATCTTGGGAGAGGTCGAGTGCGCGCTTTCGTGCTGACGCGCGCACACGGACACACAGGCGAACCGGTGGTGGTGCACTGCAGCGACGGATGGGACCGAACGTCGCAGATCGTCTCGCTTGCGCAGATCATGCTCGACCCCTACTATCGCACGATCGAGGTACACCACCCTACCATTGGCTTGTTGCGGTTGCGGTTGCGGTTGCGGTTGCGGTTGCGGTTGCGGTTGCGGTTGCGTTGCGGTTGCGGTTGCGGTTGCGGTTGCGGTTGCGGTTGCGGTTGCGGTTGCGGTTGCGGTTGCGGTTGCGGTTAATGATGATATACAAACGAATGGACGTCGCACACACGATGTAGGGTTTCATCGTGCTGATCGAAAAGGACTGGCTCTCGTTCGGTCATCAGTTCGCTCTCCGCAGCGGACACGACGGCTACTTCTATGCGGGTGAGTGGGAGATCCCCCTTTCCCACCATTGGCCAAACGTTGACTTTTGGCGATAGCGACTGACTCGTAACACGTCTGGTTGCGTTCAAACAGACGGGCAGCGCGCACCGATCTTCATGCAGTGGGTCGAGTGTGTGTGGCAGATGCTCCGCCAGTCTCCGCTCGCCTTTGAGTACAACGAACGGTGAAGGCGCCTTCATTCTCTCCACTCTCTCTCTCCTTCCCTCCCTCTTTCGGTTGACAGTTGGGAGAAATGAGCTCATCATCGGAGTGTGTGGGCGTTCGAACAGGTTCCTGCTGGAGCTCCTGCACCACTCGCACTCGTGCCGGTTCGGCACCTTTCTGTACAACACCGAGAAGGAGCGAGTCCAGGAAAAGCTCAGCCAGTCCACCGTACGCCAGCCCGACCCCCCTTCGCCTCACGAGGCCGCGCTGCTATCCGACTCATCGGTGCTTGCCCCCTGTGGTTTGTGTGGGCGCAGGAATCTTTATGGACCTACCTCCTGGCGGAGAGGCACAACCTCGGAATCGTCAATCCATTCTATAAGCCCGTCAACCGCGTTCTCATTCCCAACTGCAGGTAAGCACTACTCAAATAATTATTAAATATAAATAATTTATTTATTTTATTGGTAACTGATTCATTTAAATGAAATGTTGGTTTTTTTGTGAAGTCTGCGAAAGATGCAGTTCTGGGAGGGCTACTTCCTTCAGTGGGCTCAGGAGGGAATTCGCGACTCGGACGCCAACTTCGACCAGCACATGCTCAACATCATCGCGGAGAAGGACAGGCAGATCGCTGAGCTGCAGGCCCAGCTGCGCGAGTACCAGACCAGGCTCAACATCACGCCCACGTCGACCGCCGCTGCGGGCAGGTCCGGGGTCGGGGAGTCGATGGCGAGCAAGATGATCAAGGGGCGAGGCCTGTCCAAGATGAAGCTCATCAGCGACCGCAGCATCAAGAAGCCCAAGAGCAGGCGGATCGCCACCGCTGTCCCGCCCGTCGAAGCCTCCGAGAGCAACGCCCTTCGGGCTACGGCGCCGCCCGCCAAGAAGAAGGGCGGCGGCAGGATCCCCGTTCACGCCGCCGATGCCTCCCGCGCCACCGTCATCGGACACGTTTCGGCTGCCGCTCCCGCGCCAGAGCAGCACTCGAGCCGTGCGGCCACAGTTGCCGGCCAGCATCACGCGCCGGCCGACAGGTCGACGAACGGGCTGGAGAACGAAAAGGACGAGCGACCGGCGGCCGCACAGGACGAGGCCGCGCCGGCCCTCACGTCTGGGATCAGCACCGAGGCCAAGTGGCGCGTTGGCGTAAAGAATTAATAAGAATTAATAAGAATCACACAACCACACTTTCTATTTACTACTCGCGGGAACACTCTCATTTTCTACTCGTCGAAGGCGAGGCGCTTGGCGTTGTTGGCTCGCGGCTTGGCGTTCTCCTTGTCGGCGGCCTTCCTGGCGTTGGTGGGGGGCGTGGCGAGGTGTTTCCGTGCCATGGCGGCTGCGGTGAGCTTGGTCCTGCTACGCTGGGGCGTGGCGACGAGAGGCGACGCAGCGGGCGAGGCCAGCTTGCGCATGCGGGTCTTCTCTATCATGCGTGAGTAGATCATCACGGGCGGGGTGAAGGCGTTGAGCGCCGTGTCGGCGATCGACTCGCGCGGCCTGCGCTTCGCAGCGGACGGCGCGCTCTCCCGGGCCGTCTCCGGCTCCTTCGCCTCGTCATTCTTCTTTCGGCGCACTTCGGCGTTCTTCTCATCAGACCTCCTCCTCCCCGTGGCCGTCTTTGAGTCTTCTCCGGCGTCGTTCGAGGCTTGGCTGTTCGCTTTACCAGACCGCTCGCCCCGTTCGCCGTGTATCACCTCGTCTCCCTCTCCATCCGAGCTGTGGTTCTTGAGTTGGCGCACAGCACTGACGACATCGGCGAGAGATGACGGTTAGGCGCCGCACGAACTAAGCGAAATGAGGGAGAGGGAGCAGATGAGTGAGTGAGTTTGGGGGAGGAGTTCATACGCCTTGGCCTGCTGCTTGGCGGCGGCGGACGACTCGACGGCCTGTGTCTTGCTGAAGAGGAGGTCGTGATCGCTGATGCCGTGGATGCCGGTGGTCTCGTGGAGGTATCGGATGTGCTGGTCGGTGTACTCGTCGGTGACCCTCTCGTGCGAGTGCAGCGCATGCAGGTCCTTCTGGGTCTGGGCCACCCGGGGGTCGCCCAGGTGGAAGAGGTCGGCCAGTTCCTCGCGCGAGAAGTAGCGCAGCGATGACTTCTGCGTCATAGTGCTCTGCACGATCGCTCCCTTAAACCTGCGTATGCACCACCTGTGAGCCAACCAGCAGCGCAGCAGCAGCATTGCGCAGTGCGCGTGGCCGGCACACGTACACTTGGCGCCGGTAGATCTTCTCCTCGATGGTGCCGCACGTGATCAGGCGGTACACTATGACGTTCTTCTTCTGGCCCAATCGGAAGGCGCGGCAGACGGCCTGGTTGTCGTGCGTGGGATTCCAGGAGGGATCGACGATCACCACGCGATCGGCGCCGGTGAGGTTGAGCCCGATGCCGCCCACCACGGTGGTGAGGAGGAAGCAGAAGTAGCTCGGGTCGGAGTTGAAGAGCTCGACGCGCCGCTGGCGCTCGTCCGACTTAGAGATGGAGCCGTCGATGCGCAGGAACGAGTAGCTGTCCTCGTTGAGCAGCCGCTCGATGATATTAAGCATCTTGCGCGACTGCGAGAAGATCAGCACGCGGCTCCCCTCCTCGCGGAGCTTGGGCAGTAGGCGCATCAGGAAGACCAGCTTGGCCGAGATATGGAGCATGTTCTCCCGTCGCTTGCGCACGAAACACGCGCGCCATGTGTTCTCCTTCGGGGGCAGTGGCACCTCCGTGCACTCCACATCGGCAGCGGCGTCGCCATCTTCCTCGGTCTGATCGGCCTCGGCCTCGTCGCTGTCGCTGTCGCTCTCGGCACATCCTTCGGCATTGTCCGCCGTTGGGTGAATGGTGTAGGCCATGCGCCGGGCCTCGCGGGCCTCCTGCTTGGCGCGCCGGGCCTCGCGCCGCTCGGCGTTGGCCAACGCGATGGCCTGGAGGTCGCGACCACGGGCATCGACAAAGGATTGGTGTCGACACATGGGGAACCACAGGGCGTCGTCGCTGGCCACCTGCCTCCAGTGGCGGCAGACCAGCATCAGCTTGGAGGCCTCCTCCACGTCGGCCAGGCCGCACACGAACCCGAAGATTCGTATCTTGACCTCGTGCGGCAGACGAGCATTGAACTCGTCCAGTCCGAGAGTCTTGTGTGACGTCAGCCGAGAGCAATCTCCGGAGGCCTTGGCGAGCAGCTGCTTACGCTTGGCCGCTTGGCGCGTGACAGGCAAGCGTGCGATCTCATCCTCTTCGCTGTCGGAGCTCTCCTCCTCTGATGAGTCTTCTTCGTCGCTCGCCTTGTGGGCGGTGCGCTTAGTGGCCTTCCGAAGCTTGGTGGCGTCGTTTGCATCCTCGTCCTCCGTATCGCGAAGCCAGTCCTTGAAGCCACTGCGGAAACAAATAAGTTTTTTTTATAAAGATTTTTTTTTAATAAAAAAGAAAAAGGTTAGGTGCATACCAGGTGGCGAGCAGATCGGCATCTACGGCGAGCGAGTTCTTGGCCGTGAGAAGGCGAGGGTGGTCGCAGAGCTTCTTCAGCAGCACCAAGCCCTCGAGCACGTTCTTGGTCGTGGCCAGCACGTCCTTGACCTGGTCCGAAGCAAGGAAGCTGCGGTAGAGTTGCTCCTGGACCTGGTTGGTATACGTGCCAAGCGTAGCGACCACGTGAGGATGCGGATACAGTGGTTTGGTGGAGAGGCAACACGAACCTGGCTAAGGCTGAGCCACACGATGAAGTCGTTCATTCGAGTGGTGAGGGCCTGCTGCTGTCTCTCCTCTGACGACGACGGCTGGCCTTCCTCCTTATTGGCGTCGGTCTTGGGCGCGCCGCCGTTGGTGTTGAACACGTCCTTCTTCTCGCGACGCAGGAAATGGGGCGCCAGGATGTGACGGAGTTGTTTCGACAGCTCGTGCGCCTGTGGGTCAAGAGAGGTGAACCAATAGATGATGGCCACACCACGGTAACACGGCTTGCGGTTGTGGTCAGTTGAGGGTGATGTACGAGCTGCTTCTCCTCGGCCGATGCGCACTTGTACGTGGCATACTTGATGGGCTGCTCAAACTGGCGACCGAACTGGTGAATCGTTCCCAGGAGCTGACCTTTGCACGTGTAGTCGAACAGGGACCACAGCTCCTGGTTTGTTGGACCGATGCACGCGGGTCAGTGCGGGCCAAGCGGGGGAGGTGAGTAGGCGCGTCGCATTGCGCACCATCAGGTTGTTCTGGATGGGCGTGCCGGTGAGCAGAATGCGTGTGGTCGAGGGGATCCGCCTCATCGCCTGGGACAATCCGATGCTGCGCGACAAAGATCATTGAGCTGATAGTAACAAGAAGCCAGGAGAGGTCGGACAGGCATGGTTACCGGTGGTTCTTGATCTTGTGGCCTTCATCAAGAAGCACGATGTCCCAGTTTATAGAGACAAACGAGTTCAATTTTGTGGGAATGTTGCCGTAGGTGGTGAAGCACACGCCACCCTCGTGATAGAAGACCTGCGCGAGATCAACTGATTGGTGAGTGTTTGTATAAATCAGAGGAGAGGAGAGGAAGTGACGACGATGGGAGGAGATGGCACCTTATCCTTGATCTCGTTCTTCTTCTTGTTCATGGCTCCGTGCATGATGCAGATACCCATGCCCCGGCTCTCGAGCATAGCACCGTTGTCGCTCCACTTCATCAACTCGTTTTCCCAGTTTTTCATGACAGACAGTGGCATCACGATCAGGACCCTCTTGGCTCGGCCCGAGGTGAGAGCACCCAGGACCAGCACGAGTGCTTGGATCGTCTTGCCCAGGCCCATCTCGTCCTGCACAGGCGCGACACCCGCACGCGTTTTTAGATGATGACTTGACGTGAATCAACAGAACTCCATTGTACAGCACACGTACGCCGAGAATACCGCCGGTCTTCTTGGTGAAGAGCGACCACATGAACTCAACGCCCCGCTGTTGCGAGAACGAGGGTAAGCAAGGGCAAGCACAAGTTTAGGGGTGCAGTAGAGGGAGGTGAGCTGCGTATACCTTTTGGTACAGGTAGAGGCCATCCCACATCTTGGCCGGAATAGAGAGGCCTTTCCACAGCTGCACCCGCTCGACCTCTTCCTCGACGAAGTCCTCGTCAACAGCGTTGTTCCCTTTGGACTTGGGCTCAACGGTCGCGGTCTTCTTGCGGTCGTTGGCAGATGTCCGGGACTGCTTCTTCTCAGCCGCGCGCGGCTCGCCCTTTACCTCAACAAACCTACGTACTCGCTTCCACGACGGTGCGTCTTCGTCGTCCTCGTCGTCGTCCTCTCCGACATCATCTCGCTCTACCTTCTCTTCCTCCTCCTTTCCGGCATTATCTTGCTCTACCTCCTCTTCCTCTTCGTGCTTGAACTTGACACCACGCGCTGGTTTTCTCTGGGGTGCGTCGTAGCTCTCGCTCTCTTCGACTTTGACCTTCTGGAGCGTCTTGTTCTCTGGCTTCGCTGATCGCTGCTCGTCGTCTTTGTCGTCGAAACTATCGCCTTCCGCTTCGCCATCGCCCTCGTCCTGCATCGGCTCGTCTTGGGTCGGGTACTCGCTATCGCCGTCCATCTCCGATTCGGCTTCACTCTCACTGCTCAGACGCGGTTCTTCTTCAGCCGCCTCATCTGCGGTCTTTTTCGCGAGCAGCCTCAGCTTCTCCCTCATGCCGCCCTTCTTGACCGAGGCCTCTTCGACTTCGCTCTCTCTTTGGCCATCCTTTCGCTTCTTGTCGGTTTTACTGCCCCGTTTCTGCTCTTCCTCTTCCTCACTCTCGTCCGAGAACAGGGGTACGTGATTCTTCTTCGACTCGCGTTGGGCCTTCACCTCCGCCAGCTTCCTCAATCGTCGACGCACCACCGGTCTGTCCTCTTCCTCCTCTTCCTCCGCCTGCTCCTGCGCCTCCTCGTGAGCTCGACGTCGCGAAGCTTTCTTAACGCTCTCCGACGCTTCCTCTTCCCTTCTCTTCTTTTCCTTCTTCTTCTTCTTCTTGTGCTTTCGCTCATCGTCTTCACTCTCCTGCTCGACTGCTTCCTCGGTGTCATCGTCGGCATCGTCCTCAGCGGCCTCCGCTTGCTCGACGTCTTCCCTGGGTCGAGGATCGCTTGCGTCGTCATGCTGGTTGTCAAGTGAGCCTGCCTGCACTTCATCATCGTCTGGTGTCTCCTCCTCAGAGCCTCCATCGGTGTGATCCAGCTCAGCTGATTCGTCGAGCCTGTCATCATCGACCGGAAGATCAGCACCTTCACTGTCCTCGGGAGCATCGCCAGAGTCGTTGGCCATGCTGCCCTGCCTGCCGCTGTCCTGGTCAGCACCATAGTTATCCGTCACTTCCTCCACCTCGGAGGATTGCACTTCTCCCTCCTCCACGTCAGCAGCAGCGTCGCCGAGTTCGAGCTGCGCAACGGCAGCGAGTACGCCGCGGAGTGTTGGGTCGTCATCTTCCTCCGTCTCGTATACGTCTTCGTCTTCTGTGCTCTCTCCATAATCCTCGTCGCCTTGACCATACTTTTCCAATGGCTCAGCCTCAACCTGCTCTTCACCATCATCGTCGGCGGCAAATTCGTCTTCTGGGGCAGGCTCGTCGACAAGGGTTTCCGCTTCCTCGTCCTCGCTGTTGTAATCGTCCTCGTCGTCAGCTTCCAGAGCCAGACGGGCGGTCTCCTCTTCAAGCATGCGGATCTCTTCGGCCAGCCTGCGGGTTTCCTCGTCTTCTGCCTCTTCGTCGTAGGCATCGACATCCACATCCTCAACACCCCCAAGCGAAGCGTCGACCACACTGGATTCACTCTCCTCTTCTCTGCACACGTAACAGCCATTCGTGAGATGAGATTCAAAATTGACGGGAAAAAAAACAGCACTACCTTGTGTCGAGCGAGGTATCGAGGGAGCTGCAGATGCTACTATTACAAGAAGATCGTCGCCTTGACGCTCGGCGCTTCTTCAGTCGCTTCAGCTCGCGTTTTCGAGCGGGCAAGCAGTCCTCAATTTCCTCCTCCAAGATGGAGAGGCGTGATAGCGCCCGCAACAGGCTAGATTCGCCAATCGATGCGGACATGGTTGGCAGAGTTGCGCGCGCAAGGGAAAAAACTAAAACCACAGCAAAGCTCAACGTTGGCGTTTTGGTGGCTGTGCTTTCCCGCCAAAGCGTGTGCGTGTCGACAACTTGGTGGAGTTAGCGAGTTTTCCAGGTCGGATAAAGCGAGAAAAGTAAAGGAAAAGCAGGAAGCGAGTGCGACAGAAAATCTCTGTGTCACGATCGCGATTTAAACGGAGGCCACAAATGGAGGGTTCGAGCTTGTTCTTGCTTCAGACCAACCCCAACCACCCCGTGGTTGGTGTCTCTCCGTCTAGCATCAATGCCTCACAGATCCTCGTCACCATTCAGAACTCCGGCGTGCAGCTCCATGAGGTGCGCGATTAACGGGAGGATCGGCATTGATTTCATTCGTTACGTGCTGATGGCGTTCTCGAAGCTTACCTCGCGGGTTACGTATGCAGGCCTTTGATCAAAAGGTCATCTACAGTTGGCCTCAGAAGACCGGCAGCCGATGGACTCTGCCGGCGATGGAGATTCAGCAGGCCAACAAATCGCCCGAGGCGCGTTACATGGGCGTAATGGACCACAACTTCGTCTGCACTTGGACACAGCGTGATCCCTCCATCGACACCCACAAGAAAGGCGTACGTGCTCCTCCTGCTTATAAATACGAGCAACCTGGAGATTCAGAGGGGCATTCCGGTCTTCTCCCCTGGTTGACTCTGCCTCACTTCACCTCTCCTTCAACGCACCAGTTCAAGAGCAAGGTGGTGGCCGTGCTGACCGACAAGATGATTCACGAGGCCGTCATTTTGGTGCACGAGGACGGCGCTCTGCGTCTCTGCAGCCACGACCTAGAGAAGATCTCTCCCACGCTGCTTCCCCCCGGCGCGAAGACGCCGAACACCAAGGTCGTGTGGGCCCAGGCCTTCGGGCTGCAGCAGAGCGGCGTCACGTTCGTCCTCGTCCTTGTCGCGTCTCCCTCCCAGGGCCGGTCCGACGAGCTGACCTACGCACTCCATGTCTACACTCTCAACCCGCCTCCCACCCATCCCTCGCAGAAGAAGAGGCATGTGTTCCTTGTCCTTCATCTATTCACTCTCTTCTGTTGATTTGATGTGCCAGTACTCACTGCTGGCTACTCTCTCTCTCTCTCTCTCTGTTGGTAACAACAGGAAGGTCGAGGAGGGTCAGAAGAGCATCTCGACAATCGAGCAGGAGATCACGTGGAACGTATCGCACAATATCAAGCGCTTCGCCACCAACGCCAAGCCCGGCGTCGCGACGTGCTCCTTCGATTTCGCCAACCTCACCCACTACATTCTCTGTACCGCTCACTCCTCCAGAGTTGTCGGCGGTGCCCAATCGCGCTGCTTGCTGACCGGTCGATGTGCGCGTACTAGGGTCGGACGGCAACGCGGAGGTCTACCGCTTCTCCAACCTGCCCCACTTGCTGGGCAAGCAGGAGTTCGACCTGCCGCCGTTCCTTCAGTCGTCGACCAGGCTCAACGCCTTCCACATCACCCAGCTGGTAAGCAAGCCAGGCCCCATACGCACGTGAGCCCGCAGAAAACCTCAGTCCTTTAACACATACACACGTTATCTGTACAGGGTCAGCAAAACAAGAGCAAGCAGGCCGCGGGACGGCTCGACCGCGAGATCACGGGCATCGCGTCAGCCCCGTTCCAGTCCTTCATTGCCCTCTCCGGCAAGCGAAAGGACACCGGACAACGTACATCGCCATCGTCATCCGTTACTTTTTCCTACAGGGTGTGCTGAGATCTGTGCTTGTCGCGCAGCCTGGCTCACCTTGTGGGACCCCATCCACGGCAACCTCCACGGAGCTCGCGAGGTCAACTTCGAACAGTCGGAGGACATCGTCATCAGTCCGGTGGCTCCCGACGAACGCGTAGTGCAGGTGCGTCCTGCCGGTAACCGAGTCTCCAGGTCGCTACTTGGAGCTAACGGCTCGATTGCTCTTTGCTGGTCAACAGCTCGCGGTCTCCACAGACGCGTCGTACGTGGTCGTGGCCCTTGAGAACCACGTCGCCATCTGCCCGCTCTACTGCCCGCAGCCCGCGCTCGGCATGCTGCTCAACAAGATGAAGTCCACTCTGTCCTTTGCCGAAGAAGGTTCGTGCTGTGCCATGCCTCGTCGTCGCCGTGTGTTCCTTCAGCCCCAACTCAACCCACTCCCTTTCTCTCTTTTCCTTCTCTCCCCGATCTCGTTCTTCGCTGTGCCACAGAGGCGCTGCCGTCCTTCTCGTCGCCGATTTTGCTGGACCTCGTGAGCGCCATCACGGAGAAGAATTCCAACGCGGCTATGGAAGTGGAGTCGACCGAGGTCACCGACACGCAGGACCTGATCGTCGAGATCAAGGAGGCGCTGGACGTGGACCGAGAGAGCGAGGAGATCGAGGAAAAGAAGATCGAGCTGTCGCGCGAGATCTTCTTCGACGACAAGAGCTGGGACAACTTCGTGGAATCGAACGAAAAGGAGAGGGACGTCATAGCAGCGATCCTCGCCGCGTCGGACAAGAATACCGGCGCCGCCCTGCTCCAGCGCTACTTCAAGGAGGTCGCCCAGATCTACGGGAAGGCCAAGGCGCAGCGGTTTTCGCACCGCTTCATCCGTCAGGTCGGAGACAAGTGCCTTCGTCTCGGCATGTGGAACGAGCTGGAGTACCTCCTCAGGCAGGGCCAGCTTTCCACGCAGGACATCCCCGACCTGATCACAGCCCTCCTGGCGCAAAACAAATACGTATGCGCGCCGCCCATCGAGCTGCCCACCTTGCTGCGCCCTGGAGTGGGGTTTGCTAACTCCCCCGCCCCTACACCGCTCGCTCAGAATGTGCTGCGCACGTTCATCGAGTCAACGCACGACCTTCCGACGGTGGACGTGGTCGCCCTCATCGATCACTTCACGCGACCGCGAGCCAGCAACAAGGAGCTGGCCCAGTACTTGATGAAGGAAGTGAAGCAGAAGAAGAAGGACGAGTCCTCCATCACCGAACAGGAAGCCGTCGACATCATGTCCAAGCGTTTCCTGTACGGCCTTTCCTCCTTCCCCCCCCCCCTTTTTCTTTATGGCCGTGTGCCTGACTCTGTCACGACCCCTCGTGTCCTGGTCGCAGCAACGTGCTGGTGGCGAGGCGAGAAAACTTCTCGTTCCTGCTGCAGTACTTGAAGGCCTTCCCTCTTGAGCAGATCACGGTACCGCTCACAACCTCTCTCACGCAAGTATGCACTCGCGAGTACTTTACTCACGCATCTTGCGTGGGCGCCCTTCAGTATCTGCTCAACTTCTTGACCGAGTGGCTCGAGGCCCACTGCGAGCGTGACCCCAACGTGTGGAAGCAACAGACGACGATCAGGGCCAACTGGGCCATCCCGCCCCTCACCGTGGTATGCCCCTGACGCCGCACCCGAGCTCGAGCTGGCGCAGGGATTTGCAAGTGCATCGCTAATGTCGACGTGGCGTTGGGGGGGGGATTGAAAGGTGATCGATTGGCTGGGTCTGCTGTTGGACAGCCGCTTCTCGGAGCTGGTGCTGCTGGACGACAGCCATCCCATCATCCAGCGTGTGGGCGCCATCACCAAGCAGCAGGTGAACGTCGTGCAGGAGCTGGCGCGCTTCGAAGCCTACCTGACCGACTACAAGAAGACCCTCAAATTCAGCAGCCGAATGCTGGCACGCAAGAACGCCGCGTCCAAGATGAACAGCATCAAGTCCGAGACCGCCGACAGCTACATTATCGAAGTGCTCTACATCTGATCATCTTGCCCATTCTTGGCGGCCGCCAACAACAAGAAAAATTTTTTTGCTCTTTTTTTTCAAATTGCAAAGAGAACGAAGAAAGAGCAGACGACGTATCTGTTTGGCGACGCAGCGAAGGGCCACAAACACACCACAAGCGAGAGCAAGGATGAGGCAAGAAGTTCTGGTGTTGGTCCTCATTTTCGTTGTGGCAACCGGCCTTTGCATCGTCAATGCCTCCGCCGGCACGAGTGCGAGCCTCACTCCCCCCCCCCCCAAACATCCCTTTGCCCCTCACTCCTGACGGCCAGTTGTGGGAACAGTGGGTAGCGAGCGCAGCCCCGAGGTACCCTGCCTGCAAAGCAGATGGAACAGGACGACCGGTGAGTGCTTCATCACCAACGAGTGTGCCATCACCATGTATGGGTACGTAGAAACCCTTCATAATAAATTGAGCTGGCGAGAGAGGTGCCGATTGACCTGGCGTCGTGTCAGTTATGCGATGTGTGATCGCGACGTGGCGATGTGCGGGAGGTAAGCTACGTATTTCTTTCTTGTGTGACCAAACCCAGCCATTTGACCTCTGCTGCTCCTCTGAACAGCTCCAAGACCGACGGCGTAGCCATGTGTGGCCATTCGGCGTTCTTCATTGGCTACTGTCAGTCCCAGTGCCAGGGCCTCACTTGGAATCAGGTTTGCAGCCGCTGTTCAGCGCTTCATTCCGGTCTCGGTCATGTCCACGCTCACACTATTGCGTATGGCGTGTTAACCACTAACAGATCAACAGCACCAAATGCGCTGTCAACGGCAAATGCTGTCCTCCACGCACCGTATGCTAACGAGCACACCTGCGGTTTTTTAACATCACCCCACTATCGTACATTGGGGGGGGGGGGTTGCCCCCTCGCCTTCATTGTGGAGAGGACTGAGCAAGGTGGTCGTTGAGCCACTCGCTGGTCCGTGCCCGAAAGTGTTTGCGCTTTATCTCCTGGCCACGCTGGTCGAATCTGGCCCACGTGTCGGAGTTGTCGGCGATGAAGTCCTTCAGTGCGTCGTCGGCCAGGTCGCGAGCAGCAGTCGCGGCATTGTCCATGGTCACAGGGCCCATCTTACTCTCCAGGCTGTGAAGGCGGTTGACGTTGAGATAACGCTCCATCTCCTTCTCTACTTCGTCTCTCCGCCTCTGTCTTCGCTTCTTCCTGCTGCCTCCCGGTGGACCACCGTGATCGAGCTCCTCACCTCTCGGGTTGACCTCGTCGAACTGGGCGTTCTTCTTCTTGTAGATGGCCCGCACGGGCTCGCCCTTGGGGCCAAGCTCGAGCAAATGGATCGTATTAACGCCCTTGATCACCACACCCTCCATTTGGTTGTGTTTGAGCGGCGGCAGGCCGAGCCGGGCGGGGATGGTCGAGTTGATGCGGATGTCGAAGGCCAGGCACTGGTCCAATGTGCCCTCCATCAGGGCCTCGGCGTGAAAGAGGCCACAGGCGCGGAACAGCTCCGTGGCTTGGCGGAAACCCAGCCACACCCTGCGGCCGCTGGCACGCACCGCCTGCACGTCAAACGCAATGAAGTCGATTCCAGGGGAGTAGTAGACTCCCTCTTGAACCCTCGGCACGTCCTTCCATGCCACTTCAGCGTGAGGGTATCTGCCTCCGAACAGCTCCCCGAACACGCACACTCTGGTGGGTGCAGGTAAGTGAACAACAACTCGCGCCATTGCGATTATTGTAAGTGTGTCAGCGGCGCACTCGGTGGTGTCGGTGAGGCCGGTGAGCGAACGGACGCGCTGGT
The DNA here is from genome assembly GCA_027943245.1 of Acanthamoeba sp. SK_2022b. Classification (NCBI taxonomy): domain Eukaryota; phylum Discosea; order Longamoebia; family Acanthamoebidae; genus Acanthamoeba; species Acanthamoeba sp. SK_2022b. The sequence goes on along the minus strand of JANDJZ010000092.1, from coordinate 38,514 downwards.
AGAGGTCTTGGAGGGAGAGCCTATATTTGGCCAGGACCTCCTGCCAGCAGTAGAATCTCTCGTGCGCAGGCAGCACTGCCGTGCGGCGGGCTGTTACAATCTCGGCGTCATTCACGACGAAGCAGAAGTTGGCGCCGTGCACCTTTTCCAGCACGACCCACCTCGCTTCTCTGTCCTACAGTACATACCCACCGTGAGTCTTGTATCGATCTCGAACCACCACCACCACCACCACCACCACCACCACCACCACCACCACCACACAATGGGATACCTTAGGATGAAGCTTGCTCACTCGGTGGTGCGGAGTGAGCGAGGGGTACTCCTGCCACGCTCTGTGCACGGCACGCGTATTGGTTGCTGGAGTAGGGACCGGATCATCCATCGGTGACAGAACAACAAACTGGTGGTGGTGCGGCCGTGGTTTGGAGTCGTTGGACGACCAGAAGCTGCCGTAGGGGTAAGCAAAACTAACCCCGAAAAGGAATTCTGCCAGAAAGGGGGAGGGGGGTTCGTTATGCGAACGTGGGACTAGGAAAAAGAACGACGGATAACACCATCTTTCACGCCGAGTAATCTACAAAGTCGGTGTTGGGTCGGTTGAGGTAGTCGAGATCGAGGTCGAACTCCCTGCCTTCGCGTAACTCGAGGAACACCTGGGTAAGGAGCTTGCCCAGCATGTTGCGACCGCTGCCGTCATTTCCGTCACCCCACTGCCTGTGTGTCACCATGTCACAAGCCCCGTTGGGGCCTACATGCTGAGCAAAGAACTCTACCATATGGAGAAATCGCCGGTGAGCACAGAAGAAGGAGTCACCTGTCGTTTCTGGTGTGCTCAACAAAGAAGACATCCTGCCCAGACTTGATTAGGTTGTCCATGTACTCCCTGAAGGGTTCCATCTCCTGAACGACAGCGAAGTCGAGTGAGCTCCAGTGCGGCGACCGCAATGCGTTCCCAAAGGTGCATAACCCCGTATAATACCTTGAACTTGATGCGCAAGGCGACGAGCATCACCAGCGGCTTGATGTTGTCCCAGTCGTCTCGCTTTGGGCAATAACCCGTGTGGGTGCGCTTGAACTTGTCCTTCCCTGATTGCGTGATCTCCTCCGCGTCCACCCCCAGCTCGATCAACCGGCTCTAATCCGAGCCGATCATCCCCAACACAACACAACACAACACAACACAACACAACACAACACAACACAACACAACACAAGCGCATTTGTCAGAGAACGAAGCATCGCGACGCAAGCAATCAGATGGATGATTGTGTATGTGTCATGTGTTCAGTGTTGTACCTTCTGTTTGGCAGTCAGATACATGCGTCCCTGCCCGTAGCGCGCAGCGTCACCGCCATTGAGTTCGAAGTAGAACCTTCATTAAGACACGCGCCGAAGGTAAGCGATCACCCGCATGGTGGTCTCCTTGGGAGGGAACCCACCTGGCATCGGCTTCAAGAGAGCACTTGGCGGCCTGGAACAAGTTCTCTGTGGAGGCCATTGCCTTGCCGAGCAGACAGTCGTGCAGCACCAGCTTCACTCCTTCGGTTCAGCGCAGCAGAGAAGGTGAGTGTAACCACGGGGAGCACACCGCCTATAATTTTATATGAGGCAAGAGAGAGAGAGAGAGAGAAGAAGCAAGGGCACCGTTGACTTCTTTCAACCGAGCGGGCAGGGCGATGGCGCAGGGGAACAGATTAGAAAAACACCGGCGGTCGATACCGAGCGAGGCGTCCACGGCCTTTTCCACCTCATCGCGGCGCGTGTGGGAGTAGAACGGCACCACCGTCGTTGCTTGGTAGGTGCGCCCCAGGTCCGAGAACAGCGTCAACCCCGTCGTCTTGGGCGTCAGATTTGACTGCATGCTTCTATCAATGTTATTTATATAAAACTGCTGCCCTCGTGTGGTACCCTTAAAAGGCTTTTCTTTTTTAACTTCACGAAAAAAAGAGGTTTCCTGTATCTGCTGCATTTCTCACCTCGGTGGAGATCAGCAGTGAAACGCACAGGCCGACGCCAGCGCAAAGCGCCTCAGAGTTTGGCGCCGTGTTGCTTGTGATAGGTCTTGTAGTAGTTGATGAGACCGTTGGTGGAAGCGTCGTGCGACACCACCTCCTGGTCCGTCTCGAGCTCCTTTTGAATTCCCTGAGCCAGCTGTTTGCCCAGCTCCACGCCTGGCGCACCATCACAAAACGAGCCAGGTGAGCACGGCACTTCCTCTGTCTCCGTAAAGGTGACCAGGATGGGGGATAGATCAGATCATACCCCACTGGTCGAAGGAATTGATGTTCCAGATGATGCCCTGGGTGAAGATCTTGTGCTCGTAGAGGGCGATCAGCGAGCCCAATACGCGGGGCGTGAGCTTGGGGAACAGGATCGAGTTGGTGGGCCGGTTGCCGAGGAAGACCTACACCCCACCAACGCCAGCACGCGCGGCGCAGTCTCAGATCAGCCATGGAGCGGCTTCATCACACCTCGGCGAAGCTTCAATTTGCGCGCGCGCGCGCGCGCGTGTGTGTGTTGGTGTGTGTGTGATAGTGTGAACGAAAGGCAACCTTGTGGGGCAGAAGGGTCTCAATGGCCGAGGCAGACAGCTTGGCCTTCTCAAGCTCCGCACGCGCCTCCTGCATGGCCACGCAAAGCCGGGGTAGAGGCATTAGCTTCCATCACAGTAGTGATAGGAGGAGGTGAGGGGGTACCTCTTCGGTCTTGCCGCGCATGAGGGCCTCGGTCTGCGCAAAGAAGTTGGAGAGCAGGATCATGTGGTGCTTGCCCACCTTGTTCTGGGTCTCGATGGGGGCCAGGAAGTCGGCCGGAATGAGCTTCGTTCCCTGGTGGATCAGCTGGTAGAACGCATGCTGGCCGTTGGTGCCTTTGACAAGAGGTCGTATTAGCCGACGATTCATTTCTCGTTCTTTCAGAAATCGTCACAACGTCGGACGCACCAGGCTCGCCCCAGATGATGGGCCCAGTGGAGTAATCAGTGATCCTCCTGCCCTGGCGGTCGACGCCCTTGCCGTTACTCTCCATGTCGCCCTGCACGTTAGCGGGATACGTATATGTCAATGGGCAATCGCGTCGCGCGAGTACACTACGAGAGCGGCGTACCTGCTGGAAGTAGGCGGGGAAGCGGTGCATGTACTGGTCGTAGGGCAGAATGGCGTGCGTCTCGGCGCCAAAGAAGTTGTTGTACCTGCGTCCACGGCACCGTCAGCTAACGGTGACGGCCGGCAACGGCATGGCCGCGTCCACGAGAAGGAACGCCAAATGGGTACGGTACATACCACACACCGAGGACTGCGAGGGTGACGGGCAGGTTCTGCTCAATGGGAGCGGTGCGGAAGTGCTCGTCCATCTCGTGGGCGCCGGTGAGCAGCTCTTCGAAGTTCTCGAAGCCTGAAAATTATTATTATTATTATTATTATTATTATTATTCGCACGAGGTGGGAGTGCGTTGCGTTGCTTTGCGTTGCGTGAAAGCAGGAGACCACGATTTACCGATGTAAGTGGCAATCGACAGACCAATGGCCGACCAGAGGGAGTAACGCCCACCGACCCAATCCCAGAAGGCAAACATGTTGGCCTTGTCGATACCAAACTTGGTCACCTGCGGAAAGAGACATGCCGTGTCAACGGCAAGCGACGAAAATGGCCTTGATTGTGTGCGACTTACCCCCTCCTCGTTGGTAGAAAGAGCAACGAAGTGCTTGGCCACCGCGTCCTTGGGAGCGTTCAGCGACTTGAGCAGCCAATCCCGTGCCGAGTTGGCGTTGGTGATGGTCTCCTGGGTGGTGAACGTCTTCGAGGCCACAATGAAGAGCGTCGTCTCTGAGGAGAAGGGAAGTAGAGTGGGTTGGCCACAGAGTCAAAACCGGCAAGGACCAAGCATCACAGGATACAACTGTGTAGTGGCGAGGTTATGAGTGCCACTTACCGGCATTGAGAGTCTTGACCGTTTCCGCAATGTGTGTGCCGTCGACGTTGGACACAAAGTGGACCTTGAGCTTGCCGTTGGCGTAGGGCTTGAGCGCCTCGCAGACCATCAACGGACCCAAATCCGATCCACCTGCGCAGACGTAGAAGAGAGGAGATGAGCATTTGAAAAACACAACAACAACAACAACAACACACGTAAGAAGAGCAAGCTTGCTAGCATGGTGTTATACCGATGCCGATGTTGACCACATCGGTGATGGCCTTGCCGGTCCAGCCCTTCCACTCGCCCGAGCGGATCGAGTTGGTGAACTCCTTCATCTGCTGCAGAACCTTATTAACCGCGGGCATCACGTCCTCTCCGTCGACCATGATCGCACGGTTGGAGCGGTTGCGCAGCGCGATGTGCAGCACCGGCCTGCACACGTGCATGCAAGCAGCCATGTCACCATCACATGGAAAGTACGCGTGCGTCGGGCGGGTTGCAGCTGCATTGCAGCGGCCACGGAGACACACAGAGAACACGGGGGGGGGGGACACGGCACGCTACCTATTCTCGGTGAAGTTGATCTTCTCGCCGCTGAACATCTTGTTGGTCCACCCCTTGATGTCGCACTCGGCGGCGAGCTGGCGGAGGAGGCAGAGCGTGTCATCGGTGATAATGTTCTTGGAGTAGTCGAGCAGCAGCGCGCCGTCGTTCCACTCGAACGAGTAGCGCCGGAAGCGCTCGGGATCTTGCGCGAACAGATCACGCATGTGCACCTGCTTCGCCTTTTGCTCTTCCCTGTGCGCGGCGAGAGCCTTCCACGCTTCCCTCTCCACCGGTCGTGCGTTCTGCTGTTCCATGTTTTGCGTCCTGTGAAGATGTGTTTGTTTGTTTGTTTGTTTGTTTGTTTGTTTGTTTAGATCAGCTGTGCGTTGTGATGAGTTAACTACGTAGTTTTCATCATAACAAGGACGCTTGAGCGAGCAGATCAGCAAGAAGAGATGCAGGTGAAGATCATGCCGTGCGGCATACCTGAGCGAGTCTTGAGGGCAGCAGTGGTGGTTCTGCTGCAGGTGTTCGGGCAATACCGAAATGAGGAGACAAGACCAGTTTCGCCCTTCGTTCGGTTGCTCTTCAGTTGATTTTCTTAGCAGTTTTTCTTGGTGAGCGTCGCAAAAGAAAAGAGCACGAAAATCTTGGCCCCATTCGATGCGTCCGGTGTTGATGAGTTAGTTGATCATCACCGCAATGCGGAGAGTGGTATCTTCTCAAGTCGAGTGACTGAGCTCAACATTGCGGTTGCGGATGCCCGCAAACAAACCACTTCCAGGGTCATCCTTACCTTGGCTGGGAGCAACGCTAATGGCAGCACAAAGAGCATGCCTTGCCCTTCACCCTGCGCAAAGCAGATACAATCACGCACCGTGTGTATGGGTACATGGTTCGGTTACCCAACCTGTTTGATCCGAGGTCGTGTTGGCGGATTGGTCCTCCGTTTATAATTCCGTCCTGGCCAAAGGATAAATCCGAGCTTTCCTCGAAGGCTAAACTGCAACAGGCCTTGTGGAATTCATGGCACGTAATTTGGTTGCTTTAATGAGCCCACTTGCGCTCCCACTTTTGTGTGGGGGCAGCTCTGAGGCGCGTATTGTCTGTCGTAAAACGAAACGCTTGGGATGGAACAACCGCCGCCTGCTCCTCCTGACCCAAACCTCCTGCACCCACAGCAGCAGCCAGGCGGTGGCGTGGGAGTCGGCGGGGGAGCTGCAGCTGCAGGTGGCGGCGTCAATCACCCGCTCGCCAACAGCGGCTCCTTTGCGCTTCCGATAGCAGCCCAGGCGCAGCAGCAGCAGCAGAGCGGCTTCCACTACTTTGCCCAAGCCGCCGCCGCCGCCGCCGCCGCTGCCCCACCAGCCTCTGCGCACAGTCAAGCAGCCTCATCCTTGCTGACAGCTGCTCCCACGCCCACCTCTGGCTCTGCGATGTCGCTTCCCTCCTCGCCCTTCTCCCCTCCGTCTTCGTCGTCATCGGCGGTTTCGTCTCCGGCTTCGGCCTACACGTCGGGACTGGGGCGTGCTCTGGCCGTGCCGCCCGAGGGTGGGCTCACGGGGAGCGGGGAGGTGGTGCTGGGCATGGAGGCGCTCGCGGTGGGGCAGCCCGATCGCGGCATGTCCGAGGAGGAGAAGGAGAAGTTCGTCGTCAACGTCATGCAGGAACTACAGAAGCGCCGCATGGTCATGGAGGCCATCGAATGGTATATCGCTCCCCATTAGTTCTTGAAGACGCGTTCGTTACCACGTGCGTGGGTGTGTCTTGTTGTTGGAATTGTCATCGTTTGGCCCTCCTCGCCGTTCTTGGCCAGTCAAGTGCCTGTGCTGCCCTGTGATCACAGTCGGCGAGAGGGGCTCCGAAGCGATTGGGCCACAATTTTGTCACTTGGGTTTGCTCTTTGAATAGGGCCAAATGTGTGTGTGTGTGTGTTGTGTGTGTTGTGTGAAGTGGTTTCTGCCTCCTCACGCCCCAAACTCGCGATGGTGGCTGGTGTGCTTGCCCGCCCAGGTTGCGGGCAAACTATCGCGTGGGTACGAATGGGTTCACGTCAAAGCGGGACGTGTTCAACCATTTCATGCGGGTGTGCAAAAACAAAGGCGTGGAGCCCAAAATTTCACACACGGTACTCCCCAAGCTTTCTTGCGTTGCCGATGCGCGTGACTCACAGTGCCGCGCCCCACAATCCCTTTTGATTCTTCTTTCTTTTTCCAACAAACAAGTTCTTTGGCAAGATCGTGAAACGGTACGCCCCATTACATTGTATCCTTGCTCTCCTCTTCATCGTTCTAATCACCCTCTCTCGCGCATTCTCGTGTTGTTCTCGCCGCGGGCGGCTGTCAGGGCTTTCCCGAACATCAAATACAACAGAAAGGGGCCACGCGGGGCCACGCAGCAATGCTACACATTCCTCCAGCGAATGACCACAGGTGATTAACCCAGCCATGGCATCCTCGATCCTCGAGCATCCATGAGGCCTAATCAGGGGCTGTTGTGTTGCGTTCTGGTGTGTACGTTGCACTGCCGTGCAGACTCGGATGCGGCGAGCGAGAACATCAACGTGAGCTGTATGGAGGAGGACGAGAGCGTGCTCATCAAGTCCAATCCACTCCTCCCGCGAGGCGCCGCAGAGGAGCAGGAAAGAAAAGAGGAGTACGATTACTCCTCCACATCCTCCTTCGCCTCTGCGGCATCTGGGGCGCCAATGGAGATGTCACAAAGCAACCCTCCTGATCATCGCTCTCTTTCCACCACTCAACAACACGGCATTGGGCGCGCCCACTCGCCTCCACATCCGCACGGATCCGTGTCGCACAACAGCTCCTTCGGGTCATCGTCGTCCTCCCTCTCGACGTCGCCCACGTCGACAGCCTCCTCGCCCTACGCCATCCCGCAACAGGGCGTGCAGTTTGCCACTCCCCAGGGACATACTGCGCTCTCGGCGCCCATCTCGGGCTCGCCCGGGTCGTCCTACGTCATCTTTTCACTGCCGCAAGTGGCTGCACCGTGCCCTTGCTCGCACTGTACAAATGCCACCGCGCTCACCAGCTTCTCCATTCCCTCCATTTCGTCGTCCTCACTGCCGCCCCAGATCCACTCCCTACCCTCGATCTCGACCCTGCCCTCCATCCCCATCCAGACCCTGCCCTCCCTCCTCATCCAGAATGCGCAGACTGGCTCCGGCGGCGGTGGATTCCAGCAGACGGCTACCGCCGCGTCCTCCGGCGGCGCTTCTCCTGGCCCTGCCAACGCCGCCGCTCCCACCACGGCCACTACCACGTCCTCGTCCCCGCCACACCAGCTTTACCCTGGTTCGACCTCGACTGAGGCGTCGCCAACTAAGAAGAGCGTCGAGGAGGAAACAGGCAATTTCTGATGATGGTGGACTAACCACTTCGCTTCGCCATCCTATGACCAGCTCTATATAACCATCAACCTGTTGTAATTACGTTATCATCATCTCCTACCCACCTAAGTTATTTGAGCTTTGCTCGTCCCCAGCATCTTCACCTCCGCTTTCTTGTGTCTGTGTGTGTCTGTGTGTGTGTGTGCGTGTGCGGGTGGAGCAGCTCGTAAAGCTTTTCGGCACGCAAACCGCGGCGAGAAGGTTTATGAAACTGTAATTCATTTTTATTGTGTACTTAGATAACGTCAGTCCGAAAAGAAGAAGTGGTCTGTGGGGTAGGTAGTGCACCAACCTCGACACCACCTCCTTGCACCCTTGAGCGTAGAGTCTCGTTTCTCCGCGCTTGCTAGGTACTCGATTTCATTCGTTGCTGCTCATCGTGATTTCCTCCTTAATTTCACAATCGGGTTAAGATTTAGACGTCTTCTCATTATGCTTACACAAAGACATCGTGGTGGTGCCATGTACTCACGTGCGTCGCTGCAGCCAAAAATCGGAAAAATGAAGATGTGCTCACCGTTGGAGGACGACGTTCAACTTATGAAGAAGCAACGAAGCTACCGCTTGTTCAATTACTTCATCTATCCAACGATTGGTGTTTTCTTCTCTTTCTCGGTACGCCCTCCTTCTCGTCACGAAGCCCTGGTGCAGCTCTCATTTTGCTTTGTGTGTGTGTGTGTGTGTGTGTGTGTGTGTGTGTGAACGTTCGACTGCCGAACACGCAGCTAGCGGTAGTCATCATCTACGTTGACGTCGCGTTCTTTCAAAGGTTAGAGCAAGCTCCTCTCTCCCCTCACGCACGCACAATTAGGATCTTCGCTCTTTCGTCTACAAGTCGTCCAATGCTGATACGTTTGTTCGGGTTGTGGTTGATAGCGAGTGCCAGCGACCGCTGAAGCTGTGGCTGTTGGTGGCAGCCATTGCTCTTTTCTTGCACGGCTTTGCCTACACCTTCCAGCTGCCGTATGGCCTGTACAAGGTCACCAAACCACCGCGTAACTCGTAATTGCCCCTCCCTTCACCTTGTTGTTCAACTTGAAGCGGTCGTGCGCACCACCACCACCACCACCACCACCACCACCATCTCTTTCCATGTCGCTACCTACGCTCAGTCGAGTGCTTACGGTGATGATTTGTGTGAGAGATCAGGTGGGACGTGTTGGCCAAGCCAGTGTGGCGAAAGCGGCTGATGGTATTCGGCAACATGGTTGCCTTCGTGGCGTGCTTCTTCTGGATTGTGTATTGCTCGTGGGGTGTCCTTTGGCTCTACTCCGACTATAAGTGCGTACGTTTCCCCCGGGCGCTTCCACCTTACCATCACTCTCGAGTTGTGCACTGCAGTGCTGGCCCGCTTGCTTGTGAGTCCCTCACGGCCTGCCGTCGCTGTATTGGATCCGTGGCCAGCCACCGGAGCTACGATGGGCGACGGTGGGATTGGTGTCTTTGCTCGGCTCGGCCAATGCGTTTGTCATTCTCCCCTACTTCTGCTGGCTCAAGCGAGGTGTCTTCCCGTGCTTTGCAGGTGCATGTCTCTCCCCTTCTCCTCTCTCTCTCACACACACACACACCATTCGTCTCACAACCATTACCATCTCTCTCTGCACCCACCACAACAGCGTGCTTCTGCTGCCGTCGGAGCGAGTACTTTGATTCGGTGCACAGCAGCTACCAGACTCTGCCACTGCATGAATGATGAGATGAAGAGCCTCAGCATCACCACGCCATCCCCTCCACTACCCCTTTCCCACACCTCCGCCGGCGGAAGAGGCGTTTCCTGGCAGAGGCCCGCGATAGCCGCCGCGGTGTACGCGAAACCTCGAGGCAAATTGACAACGGTTGCCCCGCCAATCGGAGTGGGGGTAACATTAATTAAAAATCCAAAGCAGCGTATGGGGCACACACCTCGGGCAGGCCTTCCCAGCGCCAGTAGGTGCCAAGGCGACAGGAACAGTGGGAACAAAACAACGCAAGCCAGACGCGACATTGTTTTGCCAGCGACGGGCACGAACTAGACTAAACCCAGCAGCATAAAGAAGAAGATGAAGGAGAGGGGCGAGGGGGATGGAGAGGAGAATGAAGGTGGGGGTGCAGCTGGCAGGTTAGCTCCCAGCAACAGCAGCAGCACCGGTGGTGTGGGCGAGCAGCAGCAGCAGCGAAATCAAGGTCGCCGAACGATGCGAGGGCTGGCGCTCTCGGCCGAAGAAGCGGACCAAAAGAAGACGATGAGGAGCATCAAGCTCGCCACGAAAGCAACGTTGGGGGCAGAGGAGGAAGAAAACAAAAAGGAGAGAGTTGTTGTTGAGCAAGAGGACAAAACACAGGAGAAAAAAGAGAAGGAGGCGAGGAGAGTGGCGGAGATGAACATGAACAAGAAGGAGGAGGAGGAGGAGGGGCACATCAGCAGCCACCGGACAGCGAAGAAAAAGGAGAAGGAACTGCTCAGCAACGTGAGCGCCATCGGCAGCACGCTCAAACTGACCAGCAGCCAGAGCAGTGCCGCGAACCTCGGAGGGCAGGGCAAGAAGCAGAAGAAGAAGAAGAAGAAGATGCGCGAGGACGACGGGACCACGAAGCAGCAAAGCAAGAGCAGCAAAAAGACCGCAGCAGGGTCTAAAGAGGCGAAAGAGCCGACCCCGAGGCTTCGGCAGCTCCAGAGGGCCATCATCGCCGACGATCCGCACCGCGTGGCCGAAGCCATCAGCCTCGGGGCCGACGTCAACCATCTTTACCAGACAGAGGTGCGCTCATCCCGCTCACGAGACGCCAGAGCCCACACGTGTGTGTGTGTGTGTCCTCCCTGTCTCCCTGCGCGCGGGTGGTGCCTGTGTGCGGGGATGGACGGAACTTGAAAAAGGCAACGTCGTGCGCGCATTGGCCCGGTGGCCACTCCACTTCTCGGAAAAAGTTTTATTTCCAACTCGGCAATTTATTCGCTCGCGCACTCACACGTTTTCTGACACGTGAAACTATGTTCGTGTTTCCTCTCCTCTCCAGGAAATGGTATGATCGGATCAGGCTGCAGCGCAACCACTGATCATCCTTTCCAGCTTGTTTCTCCGGAACGCCACGACAACCCTAACGTTACTTGTGTGTGGTGCGTTCGTGTGTGAGTGTAGGAGGTACGTCATTTCCTTCTTCAGGGGGGGGGTTAGAGTAGAGAGACCAGGTTCCTCACTAACCTCGTGCGTTAATGCCATCCCTCATCCCATATTATCGAAACCCCTCTCGGCTGCATCTCTACAACGCTCAGCGTGTACGTTTCTTCAAAGCGTATCTCTGTATCTGCGTGTGTTCTGAGGCTGAGCGTGCACGTGTGGTGGTTTCTCCCCAACACAGACTCCACTTTATCTGGCATGCGAGCGGGGCAGGCTCGATGTGGTTCGGCTGCTGGTGGAAAAGGGAGCCGATGTCAATGCCGAGACAGTACGTTGTAGACATCCTCTCCTCTCCACTGAAGCGCTTGCCGGCACGTGCCTGACTGTTCCTCTCGTGGTACAGGGAGTACGTCCTTCGATTCGTTGTCGTTGATGTGTCGTTTTTCGTCGTCGGTCTGGATGCTCATCGCTGCGTTCTTTCGTTCTGTTTCCTCGCCTCAATTCATCACTCTCCACTACACGCCTATTGGTCCCGTTTTACACAGAGGGTACGCTATTCCTCTCTTGCTCTTCCTTTTGTACAAGGAAATGCGCAGTGGCGACGTCAATCTGACACCTTTTCCTCTCTCTCTCTCTCTCTCTCTCCCCTCGCCTTTTTCTAGAGGGTAAGTGGCTCATGAATCATTTGCAACATTGGCCCCGATAGGTGGCGGAGATGCACCTATAACGTTTATTGTTTGGAGCACTGACCTCCCATGCCCTCGTTTTGTTTTTGACGACATGGTCATCACCCAACAATATCCCTGGTCTGCGCCAATCATTAGTGGAACTTTCAAACGGTACACGTATATTCCGTCGCGATGATTTGATCTTGCTCTTTCTCACTTCTCTTCTTCCTTGTGCAGCTGGTACGTCCTAATGTTCATTCCATCGTCGCCTTGTTGAACACAAATCGGGATATAACTCACTCTCCGCTTCTTATTCTTCACATTTCCTCATCCATTACACAGGATGATGTACGCTCCCCTAGTTACTATGTGCTACCACTGACCATCGAGCTATCTTTTTTACTCACCACTTTTCTATTCTCCCCTACGCGTACAGAGCGTACGACCTTTTTGAAGCAGCTTCACAGCTATATCGCTATATTCCTTCCGTTGTACTGATTTGATCTTTGATCTTTCCTACTTCTCTTCTTCCTTGCTCGCGACGCTCGACCTTCCAGATGGTAAGTGTCCTTCTCTCCACGCGTAGTGGTAAATGTGTCATTGTTTTAACCACGTTCTCTTTTGACAGACTGTACGTGCGCACCTATCGATATCCCAATGGCGTGGTTGTTTGAACGCTCACCCTTGACATGCGCTTTTTATGTGCCTGTGGTCGGTGGCGGTTGGTTTGACATGCTTCAGGATGTACGTGGCTATGTCACCCTCGTCTGTTCTCATGAGCAGTGTGACCGTGGATTTGTCACAAAACTTTTCTAATCACACCTTTGTGTTCTTACAGATGGTACGGCTGCCGAGCACCAACCTTTTCCCTTCATTGCACTCACCCTCGTCTTCCTTTCACGTGTCCCTGCTCGTATCTACTCAATTTTGCCCCCCCCCCACCACCACCACCACACGTTAGACGGTACGCTCCTTCCGCATCTTAATTAATGGGCCCTTGGCGCTTCATAGGCAGTGTGACGGATTGGTATCTGATGATGGTGGTGGTTTTTGTTCCATCAGAGGGAAACACCGTTCCATGCTGCATGTGAGCGGGGGTCAGTGGAGCTGATTCGCTACCTGTTGAACAATGGCGCCGATCCCAACATTATGCCGATGACCGTATGCTCGCACGACTTAACTCCGCACTTGTCCTCTGTTGTTTCTGCTCTTTACTCTTCCCCTTCTTGTGTTGCTCCGTGCAGAGGGTACGCTTGCGCGCACGTTTCCAAGGTTGCCGTAGTTGTTGTTGCCATTAACCATTTGCGCTTCTTCTTTTTGAATTCCCCTCTGCTTTGTGACGCACAACAGGAAATGGGCGTGGCGATGGTATGGATTACCTCCCCTGTTTCTCCCCCCCCCCCTTTGATCCTTGCGCCTCCATACGCTGACAGACGAACACCTCCCCCCCTCACAGGAGGTACGCCCGTAACGAGGTGGCACTGCACTTGTGTCGCTGTACAGTCGTGTTCCTCGTCAAGCTGTGTCTCTGACTGGTAGTGCAGGGTCCGATAGAGCTGTGCGCTCTTCGAAAGAACACGGAAGGCATCATCGCGCTGCTGGAGCACGGCGCGATTCCCAACCCGGCTGTACGCTCCTTGGACTATCGTTATCATCTCACCCATTCACTTTGGGGCCGCCAGCAACTGTTGCATTTTCCCTCGCGAATTGTTGTTAACGTGGTCGGCACCAACAAAACAACAGGCCATCAAGAAGCTCAAGAGGTTGAAGAAGCTGAACCTATCGAACAAGAGGCTCAAGAAAGTGCCTCGATGGGTCAAATACTTCTCTGGTAACCGGAGCGCTTCCTGTGCGACACTGTGACCAGGGTAATAATGCGCTGCTTTGGGGTTGTCCACTGATCCTGGATGCTTCTCTTTCTCTGTGACGTGTGCTCAGGAGTGGAGCGGTTGGACCTCTCGCACAATGAGCTGACGTATCTGCCCACCTACCTGGGCCATTTCAGCAACCTCAAGAAGCTACTCCTCGACGCCAATCCGCTCGAGAGCATCCCTGCTGAAATCAGAAAGGGCAAATTGAGTGGCCTCCTCTCCTACCTGCGGGTACTGCCACAAGATGCGGCGCACCGCACCGCACCGCACCGCACCGCACCGCACGATCTAAGTCTCTTGCCCGTCCTAACCCATCCTGTCTGATCCATCTTCTTCTTCGTTTTAACTGGCGCGCGTGACAGGAATTGGACAAGAGCAAGGGCGAGCCGTGGCGACGGGTGAAGCTGTTGTTCGTCGGGAAGGAGAACGTGGGAAAGACGTCCCTCTTGCAGGCGTTACAGGCGTTCATGACTCATTCGGCGCCCTCCTCTCTGCATAGCTACGCTTCACTTGCCGCCGGCTCGTCTTCGTCGTCATCTTCCTCGTCCACCATCTTCTTCAGTGGACAGCTCCACTACACGTCTGACTCTAAGCTTACGGTCAAGGTCAGCGATCGTCAGTCTCAGGTGCGCTGTCCTCCCCCTTTGCGCCACCCGAGAAGGAGCCCCTACCTGGGCCTCTCCTCACAGCCGCTCTCTCAGGCCGCGCCTTTCATGCGGACGCTGAGCACGGACGGCATTGCCCTGGGCGAGTTGTCCACCGAAAACTACGCCAAGAGGAAGGAGATCTCCGTCGTCGGTACGACGGCACCTGATGAACACGGCGCAACATGGTCGTGGCCGTACTTCTCATTCGCGCTAACTTTGGTTTGGTTTGGTTTGCGTGGGACACATAGCCCAAAACAAGCAGGACAAGAACAAGTCGAGCAAGAAGCGCGAGCGGCCCAAGGTCATCTTCCAGACCTACGACTTTGGAGGCCAAGAAGTGTTCTACCCCACTCATCAGGTTGCGCCGCACACTCGGCCTCTCTTTCTCTCTCTCTCTCTCTCTCGCTCTTCTCACCCATCCTAAATCTCACCCTCCGAGCGGTCCAGTTCTTCCTGACAGCTAGGAGCATCTACTTGGTGGTGTTCAACGCCGCTGAGGGCGAGAAGGCCACATCGTCGATCAAGTACTGGGTCAATCAGATTCGCGTGTCCACCAGGGGTCTCGAGACGCCCATCCTCCTCGTCGGCACGCACATCGACCACCCAGACGTCGACACCGACGCACTCCAAAGCCTCGCCCGACAGCTTAAAAGGTTTGTTGCTTTTATTCTCTGATGCTGCTTCAAATAGTTTTTTTTTTTTTGTAAACCAATAATAACCGCTGATCACTCGTTGTGCCGGTTTCCCACATCAGGCAAGACTCGAACATCCGAGAGGTGGTGTTCGTCAGTAGCGCCACCGGTGCGGGTCTGCCGGAATTGGTTGAAAAGATGATCTCGATCGCGCAAAGACACTCTTTCCTACGAGCCGTCATTCCTACCTCCTACCACCGCTTTTACAACGCCATCATCAACATGCGAAATGGTAACCGATATCTGACGGCCCGTCCCCCACCCATCTCCCTTAACACTTACCTCGAGCGCGCTCTATGGTGCAGGACGCTCTTCGCGTGGCAATCTGCGCGCTGTGCAGTCGGCGTCGGACCTGCCCGCGGTGGTGTCGCACACCGAAAAGGATGGCAAGGGGGACCTATGGTCCTCGGGTAGCGTCCTCACCGACCAGCCCCTCAACTTCATCTCCTGGGATGACCTCGACCAGGTGGCGCGCAACTGCGGCATCACCTCGTCTGCCGACTTGGTACGGCACACGTGCGCAACCTTGTGCCTTCCAACGCCTCTTACGCCTATGTACATGCGCAGCATGTGATGGTGTCTTTCTTCCACGATGTGGGACTGCTCATCCATTTTGAGGAGGCCTTTGGAGGTCTACGGGACCTGGTCATCATCAACCCGCAGTGGCTGGCCTCGGTCATGAAGGTGCGCGTGTGGCGATTGCCGTGGTGGTAGTAGTGGTTGCCCTCCCCCCCCCAACACTGACTCGCGTTGTTCGATCACACTCGCAGAGCGTTGTGTCGTTCAGCAACAAGTGGGTACGGAACGGTATTCTCAACGAAAAGCAGCTACACTGGGTCTGGCTCGACTTCCCGCGCTACCTTCACCCGTTACTCCTTCGCATCTTTGAACGATTCCAAGTGCGATCATCATCATCATCATCATCATCATCATCCGGATTATTGTTTAAGCTTAGTCTCGATGTTCAGTGCGTCGGTTTGCTGATAAGAGTGTTTGTTCTACGGGGTCGACAGATCGCTTTCAAGATCAGGATCGCCCGAAGATTGTCGGCGAGCGAGGAGGAGAGGGCCAAGGCTGAGAAGCGAACGGGCGCCGACATCATTGTTCCCTCGCTTCTGCCCGAGGAGTGCCCCGCTGGCGCCCTCGATCGCGAATGGACATTCTACTACACAAAAGCTGGTACTGACGATGCCAGAGCCCCCACGTGACGTTCTCAAAACAAATCTGAAATGTCGTATTGCCCGTTCAATCATCCAGGTCGTGGCGTGGTATCGTTCGGAAGACGCTACTTGCTATCGTTCATCCCCGTGGGTCTCTTTGCCCGTCTTATGGTCCGCATATTGCATGTCCCGAAGACGAGGTAGCTCCCTCCTCCTCCCATTTGAATTTTTCGCGCTCTCTCCCTCTCAGTCGCATCCCTTCGTTATTGGGCAAGTGAGGCGAGGATCTCTAACATGTGGCCTGGTGGGACTGTGGCAACGACTCAGGCTGATTGCAGCGTGGCGAAGCGGCTTCGTGATGGAGTTTATCACGAGCACGAGCAAGGGTGGTCGATCCGACGATCAGTCGCAGGCCTCCCGCAAGCTGTGCCTCGTCAGAGCGTTCTTCGAGCAGAAGTCGGAGCCGCAGAACGAGTTGGTATTCTACATGCGGGGCCACAAAGACGAACTGAGCAACGACATCAGCGCAGTCACATCCTCCTCGTCCTCGTCCTCGTCCTCGTCCTCTGCTTCGGAGTCATCAGAAGAGGGCGGTGTGGTGGCCCTCCTCGAGAAGCTGGTGTATATCACAGACACCCTCTTCGCGGGCTTTGCCGGTATGTTGCGCGCGCGCCGCGACCCTCTCCTGATCTCTCTGCTGCAAACGCGCTCATATATACGATTGGCCGACCTTGCTCGGTACAACGACGCAGGCCTTGAGACTAGGAAGCTCATTCCGTATTGGCTGCCCAAGGAGGACACCGAACAGGGCCCGTCGACTGAAACGCCCGACAAGGAGGTAGTCACCGACACAGACACATCGGTCGCAACGGAGGACGAGGACGCCACTCTATGGAAATCGGGAGCAGACGTCGGACCGGAGCCGAAGATGGGGTGCATTCCCTACAGCAAAGCCGTCAAGGCCGCCATGAAAGGGCGCACGCTGGTCAACTGCGACGGCCATCGACTGCCGCTGGCCCTGGTGGCACCCGACGTGGCCATGGCCTCCGTGCGGTAATGATATCCGATCTGCTCTCCACCCTCCAGACGGCCACTTGTTGACATCTGCTGTGTGCTTTGTTGCGGGGGGTGAACACGTCCCGAAGAACGGTGATGCCCGAGGAGCTGACGGTGACGTGCAAGATCGGCGAAGGAGGATTCGGAGCCGTGCTCAAGGGCTTCTGGCACGGCAAATCGGTGGCTGTCAAACAGCTCCATGAACGGGTACGTCGCCATTGCCGCTCGGTGCGCCAATACCCAACCAGCAATTGATGGCAGCCAATTGCTCCCTTCCCTCTCTTTCTCTCTCTCCCTAAATCAATAGTCGGGGCTTGAGAAGGAGGAGGAGGCCAAGTACCGAATCAAGAAGTTCGACGAGTTCAAGCACGAGGCCTTCATCATGAGGTACACACATTCCGTTTGCTTCCATCATCGACAGACATGGAATTCCTATGTCCTTGCCGTTGCATGCTGACTCAGGTCTGACCTTCTTGATGGATCGTCGGGGGCTGCAGCTGTCTGGATCACCCCAACGTGGTGAGCCTTTACGGAGTGCAGATGACTCCCCTGGCGATGGTGATGGAGTACGCGCCCAAGGGAGACCTCCATCGCCTCCTCAACAACCGCCAGAAGGGCACCGTTTGCTGCAGCCACACCACGCACAACTTCCCTCTCGCCTTCCGGAAACGTACACCCCTTCTGTTCTCAGGCCCTAACCCTCCTCCCCATCTCCAGCGTGCCGTGCTAACGAATGTTTCGTTGGTGTGCAGGCCGATTCCTATCAGGCTTCGGCCGGGAGGAGTCCTCGGAACACGAACGCATGCTACCCCTCGTGATGGGCGACCGTGTAGTTGTGGTCGGCGAGGACTCAGAGACCGGCCTTGCACAGGTCGAGACGTCCTACTGCGAGAAGGGCCTCTTCCCCCTCGCGTGTCTCAAGAAGGTACGCGCGCGATCGCTGTTGGTTGCGCGGGGCTGAGGGCGAGTAGTCCCACCACAATGTGACCACCGCTCCATTTTAAGGGGGAGAAACCGCTGCCGGACGACAAGATACCGTGGTCGCTACGTTGGCGAATTGCGCTCGATATCGCCAAGGGCTTGGCGCACCTGCACTCTTTTCAGCCTCCGATCGTGCACCGCGACGTTCGCTCCCCCAACATTTTCGTACGTGCGCCAGCTCCCTGCCAAGATCGCGAGCGGCACGTGCCTCAGTAGCTCTCTCCCTTTATTCATTTCTGATGCCTTCCCGTATCTTGCGCAGTTGGTCAGCATGGACCCAGCGGCAACTGTTCTGGCTAAGGTCGGCGACTTCGGTAGGCAAAATTTTACCATGACCAGCACCCTAACTCTTAGCTGATCGCCATCTCCGCCTGGGCGTCTAATCATGTTAACAATGGCAGGGCTTGCTCGCCATGTTAATCCCAAGCTCTACGAAGCGCTTCGGACGTGGCAATGGTACTCATCATTGCGCCCAAGATCATTCTTCTTTGACCCTTTTCGGGTTGTGTGTGTGTGTGTGTGTGTGTGTGTGTGTGTGTGTGTGTGTGTGTGTGTGTGTGTGTGTGTGTTCGTTCCTCACAAATTGGCTAGGTTGGCGCCGGAGGTGCTGAACTTCGACCAACTCGAGTACGACGAACGTGCGGACATCTATAGCTTTGCTATCGTCCTATGGGAGATGGCTTCACGCCAAACACCTTTCCTTGACGAGTACTGGGAGCGATTCCAGCGAAACGGCTATTTCCAGGAAAAAGACTGTCAGAGGTACATCGACGGAACACGACACCAGACCGCAGGCTGCTCCTGATTTCAGTCTCTCAACTTGCTGCGATGTGCTCATTATTTGGGTTATTTGTGCAGGGCTATTATCGAGGACAACCTTCGGCCGTCCATCCCCGGCAATTGTCCACCAGAGTTTGCTGATCTCATACAAGACTGCTGGGATCCTAATGTGCGTCGACTGTTCTCGCGTCGAGCATTGTGGTGGATCATACAGTTCTCTAACCCCAGCACGTGTATTATGTTGCCTGTCTATATATATATATATAACAGCCACAGCGACGACCACCATTCAAGGCCATAGTGCGGCAGCTGGAAGCTCTGCTGGATGCTCGCGCACGACACTGATCGCCACTTTCCTCCTATTCTCGCGTTTGTTCTTAGAATTGAATTCTAATCCTATTTTTTGTCTTTTGGCGCCCTTTTGTCTTTTTGTGTTTTTGGCGCACTTTTCTTGTGGTTTTTGGCGCCATTTCTGTCTTTTTGGTTTTTGGCGCACTTTTCTTGTGGTTTTGGCGCCATTTCTGTCTTTTTTACTTAGGCATTGTCATGCTATCATTAGACTTGGGGGAAATCATAAAGAAACAGTTTATTTCAGTTACAGTTTCTTTTTCCTGTTGTTTTCCTTCTTCTCAACAGAGAAAAAAGGAAAGACAGGTGACATCATCAACAACATTAACCATCATGTGGTCTGTCAACAGAATCTGATGGACAGGCTTGATGAGAATTTTCCCCACATTCTCAGCAGCCTTGAAGGAGTCTGCAAAATTGCCAATCTCAGAGATCTGCTGGGCTGAGCCCAATCACCTCCTTCACAATCTTTGACAGCAAATTGGCAGAGGGCAGAAGGCGCTTGAACAAGATTTCAATCAAGTTGCCAGAGTCCACCACCTCAATATCCATTTCAAACTTGTCAGCTGGCAATTTCCACAGAAATGTGTGGAACTTGGCATCATTGTGCCACATTGTGACAAGGACTGAGAGGGAGATGGTTGCTGAGATGGCTGGAGATCTGGGGGGCTGTTCCAATCAGGAGATCTCCAAGGCATCTGATTCATAGTCATCAATCCAAGGCCTTTTTAAGGAAAGACAGTGCTTTTCCTTACAGATCCACTGTGGCCACTTGGCCTCAGACAAGCTGTATCCAGTCTTTTTTCATTGCCCCACATTGCTTGAACAGCTTCAGCGTTACAGCGAAGTAGGCACCAAGCTGCTCAAGCTGGTGCAAGGACAGCTTGTGGACATCACACACACACACTGCAAAGGTTTCATCAACAAAAACGGGCCAAATCATTCACCCCCCCCACCCAAATCCATCCATCCACAAAACAACATTTTAGATTTCTGCATCGTCAATGATGCCACAACAGACCACAAAGACGTATGTATTTGTGGCTGCTCTTCTTCTCCTGTTAGCATTGTCATAGTCATTTGCATGGTGCTCATCATTGAATCTGCTACTAATCAGTGGGGGTGAGTTTTTTGTGGGGTTACGCCTTTTTTTCATGTTGTATTTATACATTTTTTAAGGTGCACTTACAATTTACGTATTTCACATTTCAGAGTGTGTTGTTACATCTATTTTGTGGCGCCGCCACTTTGGCGCCAAGTGGGCGGCGCCTTCTGATGCTGCTTCGACCCTCCTCACACAATGACGACGATGCGGCCAGACAAGAAGCGCTCCCACTTCACCGTACGCTTCTCCACCCCCACTCAAACACAAAAACAATTATTTATAGTCTTCCTCTGCCAGGCCCAGCCAAGCGCAGTTTTTACCACAGCGTCTTGCCACTGCATTCTAATGGTAGACGTTGGTTGTGGGCATCAAGATGGGCTTGTTGCCCACCTAATGCGGGCAGCCGACACAGGTACATGCAGTTTTTCGATCTATCTATCTATCTATATTTCTTGACTAATACAATAACGTCTTCGCTTAGTATTTTAGTAGTTATACCAATAATAATCGTATGTATACAATAATATATTAGCTTAGTATTAGCTTGTAATAACTGTAATGTCAATTGTAATAATACAACATGATCTATACAATATGTTTATATTATGTGTACTTTTTTACATGCCCCCCCCACTCACCCTTTTTGTGGTTGTGGGTGACAGGGCTGGGCTGCTTACTCCCACTTTCACATTCCAATGTACGTATCGATCCAGAGCTT
Organism: Acanthamoeba sp. SK_2022b; assembly: GCA_027943245.1. Lineage (NCBI taxonomy): Eukaryota > Discosea > Longamoebia > Acanthamoebidae > Acanthamoeba > Acanthamoeba sp. SK_2022b. The sequence goes on along the minus strand of JANDJZ010000092.1, from coordinate 17,519 downwards.
GGCCTTGTATGATGGCCTGGCCTTATTAGACGGTAGGGTTCGCCTTGCTTTGTGTGTTATTATTAGGGTTAGGGTTAGGGTTTCTAAATGCAATAACAATTAGGATTGAAGAAAATGTCAATAGCAGAGATCATTGATGATGCTATTAGCTCAGTTGTAGGTGACTGGTTCAAGAGTGTGACCAAGAGGCCAGTGGTGTGGTGGGGTCTCTTTGGACTACAGCTCTATGTCATTTACCAGCTCATATCTAAGTAGCAGCACAGAAGAACACAAAACAAAGGATGCTTGGCATTGATGACATTTGGGATGTGCTGGGTGACATGTACAAATCAGCTGCAAAAAATACATGGACCACAGTGCGTGATGCCACCATGGGTAATCCCAACAGGCCTCTGGATCCAGAGACGCTCAAGTGGCTCAAGTATGCACAGTTTGCCAACCTGGGGGCTGCACTTGTCATCCTTTATCTGGTGGGACGAAACATCTTGCCGATTTAAAACCTAAAATATATTATTATTACATACAAATAAGAGAGATGTTTGACTGGCTGCGAGATGCATTTGAAAAGGTCAAGGACTTTTATGGCATAGATGAGGCACTCAACTGAGATGCCTACAAGAAGTGGAAAAGGGAGGGGGGCAAGGGCGACCTGGTGGTGCACACTGGCGACCATGGCCAGAATGACTACGTCCACAACCCTCATGCAACCAAGCCCTGGGGCAACACGCCTCTGGACCCTGATCTGGGTGCACTCACTCCACACCACTGGTCAAAGGATGAAAGCTACAAATCCATCAATTATTCAACCACTGCCTCTCCCAAAGATGGCCTGATTGATTGGTGGCTCTGGGGCAGCGTGGGTGGTATTGTTGTGTTGGCACTGCTTGGACTCAGATTGATATCTAAGCACTGAGCAAGATTGCCTAAAAGAAACACGTTAAAAGATGGGCAGCACACCATCTGGACACAGAAAACCAACCCCCTCCGCCAGCTAATGATAGCCAACCTAGCCATGAAATTGCCAAGGCTAATACCAGACAACCTGTCCAGCAACCCACCAAGGTTGACCATGACAATACAGACTCACATGCAGAAGGGGTGTTTGGCGTAGAGCATGGCACCTTTGTTGACAAAAAAATATTCACCTATCATCCAGCAGAAGGAGCCACCACCACCACCACCACCACACCTAACCCATCAGCAGCAGCGACAGCTAGTGGCAGCAGCGTCCCTTCATTATTCAGCTTTGACTTTTCTTCTGTGAAGCTGACTGACCCATCGACTTGGCAGCCCCTGATGCTCCCTGTGGGTGGTGGCCTGTTGGTGGTGTTGGTGTTTATTGTGCTGATCAAATAGATAGACCGCCATTGATTTTCTTTTTTTTTACTGTGTGGTGGAAGAAGTCAGTTCACCAGTGACCTCAGCCCCAGAGCAACTCATGAACTGGCCTCTGTGATCATGGCCAATTGTTCTTGTTGTTACAGGTGGCTTCCTCTTCTGTGTTGATTCTTGTTGCTTCTGCTGCTGCTGCTGCTGCTTCTTGTTGCTGTTGGCTTTCACAGATTCAGCAGGCTGCGGCTTCTTCTTTGATGGCATTATTGGGGTGGTGATATGATTAGGGCGTAGACAAGGGCTGCAGCTGCTAGGGCCAGGATGACTATAGCAGCAGGTTTAGGTTTCCTTCTGCCTCCTGGTATGCCAGGACCATGGTTGCCTGCTGGCAGCAGCTCTTCGGGACGTGTATAGTTGTCCTGCAGCTGTCGGTAGGGGTAGTGGTGGTGCTCGGGCAGTGCATCATGTGGCCGTGGCGGCAGCCGGCGGGTGGGACCATGCTGCAGTTGACGCATCACTGTGGAGGCCGGGATATGGTTTCCAACAACGCTGCTCCCATGGGGTTGGACATCAACAGTAAAGACGGGTGACTGGGCAGTGGTGGGCGCCCTGTGGGCCTGTGGGGTTGAATGCAAGCGGCGTGCAGTGTTCATACTGGTGGTGTTGTTTCTAAACAGGTCCTTAGATAACACCATACACATACAAAAGATGTCACTGACAAGATATGATGGACCAACTGGGCTCAGCTACAGCTGAGAGTGGGGCCATGATGCACAGGTTCAGCGCCCAGACTCACACAAAGTCACTGTGTCCCTGGCCATTCTGCGTGACAGCACAGGAGCCTCTGAGCAGGTGCACATCCAGTTGCCACGCAAGTACGAGCACGTCATACGTGCAGTACTTGTGGGTGCCTATGGGCAGAATCAAGGACAAGTGCTCCGCTGCATCCACATCACAGGTGTTGGCCGTCATCCACTGTTTCCCTCGCGTCAGACTGGCTTTGAGCCCAATGAACTTGGCAAGCCCAACACCACCAACCACAGCATCATTGTGCCTGTCAATCCATCAGGCTTCCCCATCCACCAGCTACTGAATAGTTGGAAGGACAGCAATGGCATATTGCCGCAGGATGTCTACATCACCCAGACCCACATTGATGGCTCTGCCATAACCAGCGATGTGCAGCTGGTGTTGGACATTGAATTGGAGCTGGCACGCTGGACTTAAGAAGAGAAGAGTTTTATTTTTTGACAATAATGATCTTAGGGTGGTTTCACTTGAGGTGCGCATAGCTCATGACTGTGGGGTAGAGGTAGAGGTCCACCAGGACTGCCACCACGCCAATCACAGCGAACATGGTCAAGCCTTGGGTGGAGAACAGCCCATTGGCGCCATTGGTGAGGTAGTTGTAGGTGAGCATTGCAGCCCCGCCATGGAGGGCAGCACTGATGACGTTTTCGGGAGTCACAATCATGGACATCTCCTTCTTTTATGTTTGCCAAAAAAATGGTCAAGAGGATGTGTGTGTATGTGTGGGAGGGGTTAGAGAGTGATTTAGATCTTGAAGGTTGAGGGGACTGAGAATCGGCTGTCCTCAAATCTGTCCTTTGTCTGCACTGGTAGCCCACCAAGGGAGAAGGGCAAAAGGCCTTGTGCCACACCCACATGGCGGGACCCTTCGGTCGAGGTCTGGCACACGCTGCTCTGGCAATGAATGGCAAACTGATCGCATGGTGGTGAATGCCTCAATGAATGATGGCTGGTACACCATGTTGTGCTGGTTGCGTGTGACCGTGCTCAGCAGCTGATTGTTGTAGGAGTTTCCAGGCACATTGCGGCGCAGGCCTCGTGAGGCGCTGTTGAGTTCCCATCGCTCAATGCCTGTCTGGGCAGAGGGCACCCCCTGGAGGTCTCTGCGGGTCCTCCGCCTATTGCTTGGGTGACTGGAATGACTGTCACCAAGTGGGTCATAGTGTGAGAGAATGAGAAAGAGGCCCCCACCAATCAGTATCAGTTCCCAGGGAAACATTTTTGGTGGGTACGTAAGTTTCTTTTCTTCTTTTTTAGGGTTTAGTAGAGATTGCTTAGAAACCTGCTAGGTTGTTGGGATTGATGCACGTCCACGACATGGGACCTTACCCGTTGAGGCCAAAAAGTACCCTGTCACAAAGGAGAGAAGAGAGAAAAACATGGCAGTGAATTGTGAGTCAACTCTATCCTTGGGAATGCTCATCTCATAAAACAGCCCAGCAAAGCAACAAAAGGTCATGAGAAAGCCAAAGAGTGTCCTGGCCACAAACACGGCCATGCCCTTGTCGACATTGAAGCAGCATGAGTTCCATTGGCGGCCTGTTGTTGATTTTTGGTTAGCAGCAGCAGCAGCACTTTCAATGTCAGTGATTTCACTACCACTCTCCATTTCACTCATTTTCTTTTTGTAAAATACGCCTTTAGAAGTCTAACACAGCCACTACTACTACTACTACCACCATGAGCATTGAAGACCTGGAGCAGGACTATGTCGACTTTTTCAAGAGTGTGCTTGGAGACAAGCAATATGAGAGTCTGGCCCAGATGAACTACAGCCAGCTCACAGAGGAGCTCAACTGGGTGCACCAACAGCTGGCACCCTCCACTGAACTCGAGAAGAAGCAGGTGGCTTCATTCAAGTGCAAGATATGCAAGGAGTGGAGACAGCTATGCAAGCAGGCAGCTCAGGAAGACCCCATGGGCAGTGCGCCAGTCTTGGCAGAGGTGGACACTGCGCTCTCTGGTGCTGGTGTGACGCCTCTGGTGGCTGCTGCAGCCAAAGAAGATGAAGAAGCTGCTGCTGCTGTTGAAGTCATTGACCTCACAGGTGAACCCTCTGAAGAAGAAGAACAGCAACAACAACAAGCAGACATCAAGGAGGAGGAACCAGAAGATGATGATGATGATGATGATGACTGTGTTGGTGTGCTATGGGCAGAACCAATTACGGAGAGCAGCCTCCTCATGCACCAATACCTCCTGGGTCTGGCAACTGGCACAGTCGCAGGCTGTGCACTGGGCCTCCTCATTGCTGTCTGCATCCTTGTTCTAAGCACCGGTGTACGAGTGACGCCCTAAATGGAAAACACGCCTATTGTGAGGGAGGTGCGGCCAGCAGCAAAGGGGGCAAGCAAGGTGAAGCACTCGGGGTTCCTGGTCACAATAAACACCAACCGTTCACCTCCAGACGTGCCTACACGCAATCTCATGACACAGGCCATGCGAGAGATCATCACTGGGCCCATGTTTTCACGCACACACTTTCCCATGATGGTCAAATTCCTGGATGGCCACCCACGGCGTCCCTCTGACATCAAGCGTGTCACGGTGGACTATGCATTTGAGGTGGGAGGCCGGTTCAAGCGGCTCCATACACACATACTTGTCCATGTGTACCACACCAGCAAGATCCACCTGGATGCAGCCTACATCAAGCACTACTTCACACGCAAGTTCAATGCAGCCTTGGTGCAGCTGGGCCTTCCAGAAATAGGTGGCACAGGTGTCTATGTAAATATCCGCCCTGTTGGCAATTTGTACAACATCATGCGCTATCTGGGAAAGAGCAGCCTTGAATAGAGATCAGTTGCCAATATCTAATGAAGCAGTATTACCAAAACCAAAACAACACACATATGGCAAGTTTTTTCATGAATTTCACAGCTGGGAATGTTCCATGGGTTCCGATCATGTTGGGCGCAGGGATGGCGATTGCTACATATGTGGCTGAAGAGGAACTTGTTCCCTGGTTCCTTTCGCACAAATGGCTACTTCCGCTTGTCTTTGGAGTTGCAGCTTTCAGAGTTGGATTTATCTGGCTAAAGTGATTGTTTTTTTTTAAAAAAAATATAAATATATATCTTCATTATTGTGCCATCTCCACCTGACGCTTGCGCAGCATGATGATCTCTGCTGCCATCTCATCCATGTTGCCCAATAGCTGGCCAATCTGGAGGCGCATGCTGGTGATGATGCCCTTGAGTTGCTCGAATTGTGACTGCAGATCGCCATTGCCTTCGCCTGATTTGGTAGCTGGCCGTTTGTAGTCGGTGGTGGGTGGTCGAGGTGCCTCATCAGCCCATCCGTTGAATCTGCCACAGGTGCGATTGGCACAGCTGTAGAATTGGCGGTTGGGGTTCTTGGGTGTGTTGGAGGTGCGCAGCGCTGTCTTGCCATTGCATGTCAGACACCGGCAGTCGCTGTTATTGTCGTGGTCCATATTGTTGTCTCGTCGTTGTTGTGCTTTGGTGGGTGGTTTGCAGGACTGACCGGTCTCCGTTTGTCTTTTTCAACAACAGAAAACTCCAAAACAACACCCTCGTCCTGAAACCCTGTTCTATACCCTTGTATTTATATCTATATTTGGTATATACCATAATATGAAAACTATATAATAATATATAAATATATATATATACCTATTATGGATATAAATACAAGGGTTTGTAGCAAGGTTTCAAAACGATGTGTCGTTTCGGAGTTTGGTGCAAATGCCCATGTAAATAGCTGCTCTTTTTTTTTTTCTTCCTCCACACTCGTTTCTACTCAACCACTGACACATACACTAGTACTACTACTACAACAGCATGGCTACTACTGCTGCCACTAACATTGGTGGGATTGATGCCGATCTCGACATCTACTGTGTGGGCAAGGAGCGCTGTGTGAAGATCTCTGACTGCCTCGAGGCACACATTATTGAGAATGACAAGGGCCGCCGTCGCATCCTTGCTCTGTGGAAGGACCCCGAGAGCCAAAAGACCTACAAGCTCTGCCGCTTCATCAACAAGCCATCCGATTCTTCTTCCTCTGCTGCTCCCGCCACCACTGCTCCCGCCACCACTGCTCCCGCCACCACTGATCCTGCCACCATGCCAACTCCTGCCATCACTGTCACTGCTCCCACTCCCACTCCTGCTGCTGCTGCCACCACTGAGACCGAGACTGCCGCTGGCCACCTCATCAGCAAGAAGCGCAGCCGCACTCCCAAAAAGGTCGTGGTCTCAGACAGCGAGATCACGTCAGGTCTCAAGAAATCAATCTCACCCAAGTCAAAGAGGCCACGCCTTGCTGCTTCAGCTGCTGCTGCCATGCCCCCTACGCAGGAGATGCTTGTTCAATTGGCGCCCACCTCACTTGATGCTGAGATGGTGGAACAGCTGCTCTCTTCTGTCGCCGCGGTCAACCCCACTGTTGCCTAAAAAGGACATAGTTCAAAAAGAATGAAATATTTAAAAATGCGCGACCACCAAAACTTGCTGCAACGTTACTGTCCTTTTTTGAGCGTGACCACAATGGAGATATCTGGTCGCAGTGGACGCTAAAAGCGCATGGCTGACACTTCTCATAGTCTGCTTGTCCCCTGCTTCATGTCACATCAACCATGCGCACACGCACACTGCTACACACGCCATGGATATGGATGTAGATAATGTCGACATACACAGCATCGACAGCTTTCCGCCCGAGTTTATTGCGGCCGCTGAGCGCGAGGCGCACCTGGCTATTGTCAACCTGCTGTTTGACGCCCTCGGCCTGGGCCGGCCTCCACCGGGCATGGGCGATGGCACTGATGGCCTCTACCAGACCGATGTCAGTGCCTTTGCCACACACGTTGTTGTTGAGCGCATGATCGGCCTGCGTGACCTGCCCTTCCAGCATCGTGTCAAGCACAATGACAACCAACGCATCGCCGAACTTGATGCTGCGTGGAAGGATCTGGAGACCTACTATCCGCCTGGCCATGGCGGCGCCCTGGTGATGCCGCGCTTTCGCCTGGGTGAGTATATGGAGATGGATCGCACATGGATGTTGCACTATGCTGCCCAGACCGAGGAAGAGGCAACAATGCGCCGGCGGCGCAACCACCTTGTGCACTACCTCAACAACTTCTGGGTGCTCATTGATGACAGCCCATGCACGGTGGGCTCAAAGGAGCTCAACCACCACCATATGGGCTCCAAGCATGCCATGCTCATTACGCGCAAGCTCAATGACTTTTGCAACTCAATGAAGAACTTCAACCTGCACTTCCGCCTCAGGGACAACAACTACAACAAGGAGTATGTCCAGACCATTCACGACCTCTTTGGCAGTGCCACTGGCCCGCGAGCATTTCCACCGGTTCCACGTGGCCGCCCACCGACCACCACCAGTGGCCAGCCAGTGGTTCTGAATGCTGCGCCTCGCTTTCCATCATCAATGCCTTTGAGATGTGGTTCAACCACAGTGCACGCCACACCGTGCTTGCAACAACATTCGACCCGCACCCCAAGGACCACCCTGACTACCCGCCGCACAACGCCGTCCTCAACACGTGGCAGGGCTTCTGTTACAGCCACGAAAATGTGCGCGGCCTCTACAACGATGCCATAGATGAAGACGATGAGAGCACTGGCTTCTGTCAGGCCAACATCATGCTGGAGCACATGCGCGATGTGCTCTGTGGTGGTGACATTGAATGCTTCAACTATGTCATCTACCAGGCAGCCATGCTGCTGCAGCGGCCATGGGAAGTCTTCATCTCAATACCCATCTTCAACGGGCCCAAGGGCGTGGGCAAGTCTATGTGGATCGAGGCGCTGGGCAAGATTGCAGGCTCATGGCAGTTTCTGGCCACTTCGACGCTGGACGATGTGCTGGGTAATTTCACCAAGCGGCTCGATGGTGTCATCCTGCTCTACCTCAACGAGGCCTACAACCCCAATGACCCACAGTCAGAGGCCAGCTTCAAGCACCTGATCACCTCGCACGACTTTCGCCTCAACCGCAAGTTCCATCCATGCGAGACCCGCAAGCGCTACTTCCACATCATGGCCAACTCCAACCTCCACAACGTGGTGCAGGCTGGCAAGGGCGCACGCCGCTGGCAGCTCATTGCTACCTCACAAAAGGTGCCATCGCCAGATTACTTCTTGCGCCTTCATGGCGCCATGTACAATGATGACAACCTGGGCCTGCATGCACTGGCAGACTACCTCTACACCATTGATCTCGATGATGGCAACCGCATGTTCAATGGTGGGCGCAAGATCATCCAGACGCGTCTGCTCATGCACCAGCAGATGGACTGTCTCGACACTGTCGACCGCTTCATCTACAACCTCCTCTCAGTGGGGCGCACCGTCGACCCGGCCACTGTCACCAACCGTCTTGACCGCAGCATCACTGAACTGCGCCACAAGTGGTTGAAACCGCTTGAGGACCACATCGACAAGGCCCAGCAATATCTTCGCACCCGCACCAACATTGGGCTCAACCACCCGGAGCTTGTGACAGTGGGCAACGTCACGCGCTGTGTGGCGCTTCTTCAGCAGGCCATCACCAGCGGCGCTGCGTGGCTGACCTACATTGCTGTCGAGGACCTCATGCACCTCTATGTGCGTTTCTTCCGCACCTACCACCGCAAGGACGCCACGCTCCAGACCGACAGCAGCATCATCCAGCGCATGCGCACCGTGCTTGGCGGTGATGGCTTTGTCGATCAGATAGAGGCCCCCAATGTGCAGCTCATCGCCACCGAGCTCCAGCGTCGCCAGCTGGGCGACATCAACAATGGCGAATACCATGTGCCCATGGTGCAGCTCAAGCAGCCACGCTGCTATGTGAAGCTGCCGCCGCTGCACATTGCACGCGCCAACTTTGTGCGGGCAATGGGGTGGCGTGAGAACCCCTTTGAGGCACGAACCCTTCACCACGAACAGAGCACCTACGTCAACAACCGGCGGCGCATCTTTGGAAGAACGCGCCGGTGCCTGGCCGACTTTAGTGCAGACTCGTACTCACGCTACCTGTGCAACCTGCCTGGCGGTATTGTGCCCGGAGAGACCAACGATGACGATGGCGAGGAGGATATTGTGTAAACCGAAACAATGAAAAAAAGAGTCATTTCAGTCAACAACCTGCAAGTGTGATGGATGTGGTGATAGCTGTGGACCCTGGGTCGGTTAACTTTGCCTGGTGTGTGCTTGACAGCAATGATGGGAGCGTGCTTGCATGGAAGTGCATTCGCATTGGACCCCCTGGTCAGTCCTACTCGGCCATGTTTGATGCGCTAGCCACATGGGCCATGGATGAGGTGGAGCTACAGCCCTGGTGGCCTCGCGTCACACATGTCATCATTGAGAGCCAGATGCGTAAGCGCTACATTGCCATGGCAGGGTGGCTCTATGGGCGCTTCTTTGGACTGGCGCGGTTGCTCTCGCCCCTGCACTGGCGCCATGCGCTGGGCCTCTCTGGTGGCAGCTATGCCGTCAACAAGATGCTTTCCGTGCATGCATGCACAGACCTCCTTGCCCACCATCATCCCAACGTGACTGACAAGACCGACGACCTGGCCGATGCTCTGCTCATGGCCTATTCCGAGTGCCGGCACCAGCTGCTTCACAGCAATCCACTTGGCCTTGAACAGCAGCTGCCGCCAGTGTGGAGATCAGCAAGACAGCCACCATCACCACTTTAAAACTATATTCTAAGTTGTTGCATAAATACACCACATAGAGTACACACACACACCGCAATGATTGACTGGGTTGCTGTAATTGTCTTGGTGATGGTGGGCTACTTCCTGGGCAGCCCCATGGCAACCAACAAGAGCGTGCACAACAAGAAGGGCAAGGCTGGGCCGCCCTACTATGACAGCACGGCCAACCAGGCCATGCGCCACCATCCCAGCATCCATCAGGCTGCGCTACGCGAGGTCAGGCCTGGCAGCTACACGGCTAAACGTGGCAGCAAGGAGGCAGCCGATATTGAGGCATTTGTGCGCAAGCAGGTGCGTGTCGCCAAGGCCTATGAGTGGCACCAGGGCACTGCGCGCTCCACTGGCAATATCTTTGTGCTCCCCAACTCTGGCAAGCCCCACTATGTGAACGGTTGAATTTTTTTAAAAAAATATAAAAAAGGCTACTCTCTCTTCTTGAGTCTGCACTTTCTTTCTTCCTCTCTTTCAAGTACCTCACGGATTTCAGCAGCCTGTGGCATACCTTCGGCCTTGGACCGCTTGCGCAAATGCCTTTCACCTTTCCCTTTTACTGTGACATCGAGCGGTGGTTCATCTTGATGCTTCTTGAACTGATCTGTGGACAGCACCTTGTGCATGGCTTTCTCGACATCTTCTTGTGTGAGAGGCGCTGGCTTGCGTTTGCCAAGCTCTGATGTGCTGCTAGCATAGTGGCCACCACTGGGACCACCACCACCACCACTGCCACTGCTGGAGCTGTAATCATTGTGAGGAAGCATGTTGATGGTGGTGACTGGATTGTCACGCATGTTCTGCCTGCAGGGTCAACTGGCATGATGGCATCAGATGGTGATGGGGTGAACTCAAACGCCGTCTGCTCCATGAGAGCACTGACATCATTGGTATCCATCTTCCTCAGGTTCTTCCTGATGATCCGCTTTTTGGTGGGTGTTGATGGAGCTTCGGCAGTAAACTCAAAGACGGCTGCCATGCTCTCAGCAACTTCCTGCTTATGCTCCACTTCCTCTTGCAACAGCATAGCCTCCTGCTGCATGGCATTCACCTCCTGTTTGACCTCGCTCAGCTCGACAAGCGATTCATCCAGGCTGGCCTTGTTCCTCTGGGCCATCTCTCCCATCATGGTTGCCTGCTCTGTGACAAGGCGCAAGCTCTTCTCAAGTGTCTGCTGCTTCACCAGGTCTGTCTCCTGACGAAGCTGTTTGCGCAGCGATTTGATGGTGTCTTTGTTTGATCGGAGAAGTGCCTTGTTCATCTCGTTCATCTTTATCAGGCCATCCCTGGTTGCCGTTGCATCGGCAAGGATGGTATCCTTCAGCTGTAGCTTCTTGCGGAGTCCATCCAACTCGGCCCTGGCCAGTGTAGCAGCATTCTCAGACTCCTGTGCCTTGGCAGCCAGCTGTGCACTGAGGGCTGCCTTCTCTCTCTCGAGTTCCGCCTTGTACTGCTCGAGTTCATTGATCTGGGCAGCCTTTTCCTCCACAGCCTCGATGGCATTCTTGGCCATGGTTTCGCTGCCTGCCAGCGACCTGCTGTTGATCTGCTCAATGGTGCTCTGCAGGGCCACCTGGTTGGTGATCTGTGCACGCAGGGCTTGGGCCTCTTCATCCTTAAGCGCCAGATCCTTTTTGAGGGCGTCCCTGCTCTCCTCTGCTTCTTGCAGGCGCTTGGTGTATTGCTGTAGCTGCAGCTTGGATGCTTCATTGCTGAGATTGATGGTGGCTGCCAATGCTGATGTGTCACGCTGTAGCTTCTGGTACCGATCGCACTCGGCCTGGAGGCGCTCGATCTCAGCTTCCCTGGCTGACAGCTTGCTTTGGAGCAGTATGGTCTGTGTATTGACAGCATCATCCAGTTCCTGGCGGCTGAGCTCTGCCTGTTGTTGCCAGCTGTTCTTCTCAGCCAAGAGGCGCTGGGCCATCTCGTTGACAAAGTGTTCCCTCATTGCTGGGATAGTCTGCTTCAGGATCTTCATGGCATCATTCATGTTGGTGAACGTATTGGCAGCCTTCTCGAGCTCATGCCTTTGCTGCATCTCCTTGAGGGCCTGCTTGTAGTTCTCCTCACCAAGGACGCCCTGTCTGGATGCTTCCAGGGCTTCCATCTCCTGCTTGTGGGTGTGTCTCATGGAGGTGGCAAGATTCTCCATGACCTCCTTCATGGCAGCCTCGGTGGCTGCACGGTAGGTGGCCTCGTCCTTGCTGTTCTCTGCAAGCTGGCCAATCTTGGTCTTGGCCTCCTTGAGTGCCACCAGCACGCCATGGTAGTCGGTTCGGAGTTTGGCATGAGCGTCCTGTTCGGTGTCCAGCTTCTTGGCAAGCTCCTCCCTGTTGGCTGCATAGACAGCCTCCAGCTCTTGGCGCTTGGCAGCCTCAAAGTTGGCCTTCTCCTGCTCCAATGCCTGCTTCTCAGCCTCATAAGCGCTGACCTTGCTGGCCATGTCAAGCTCCAGCTGGCGGTACTGTTCCTCAGCCTGGGCCAGCTTATTGCGTGTTTCCTTGTGGGCCTCCTCCTCAAGCAGGCGCTTCTTCTCAGCATTGCTGGCCTCACGAGCAGCCAGCTCAGCCTGGCCTTGAGCACTGCGCAGTTCCCTCTGGTGCTCAAGGTCAACCTCATTCTTGACCATGGCCACCTGGAGCTCGGTGTTCTCTCGCTCAGCCTCCACTGCAGGTTGCACCAGGCTGGCAGCACGGTTGTATGACTCAATGTTGTCAGTGACAGCGCCAATGTTCTGTGCAACCAGGGCCTCCTCCTTGGCCATCAAGTCCTGCTTCAGTCCAGAGATCATGCTCTCCAGAGCCTGTTTTTCTGAGTTGTGCTGTGATTGGGCGGCCTGGTGCTCTCTCTCCCTTGTTCTCAGAGTGGCCTGTGATGCCTGGTACTTGGCCTCATGTTCCTTGAGCTTGAGGGCCCGGTCCTCAGCTTCCTTCCTCACCTGTGCCTGTGTAGCAACAGCAGCATCCAGCTTTTGCTGCAGTTCGCTCACTCGGGCTTCACTGGCCTGTAGCTTTTGCTCCATGCCAATCTGAGCCTGTGAGAGGTTGGTGGTGATCATGTGCGCAGTCTGGACTGTGGCAGGGCTGATGTTCTGTGGCGAGGCCTGCTTGGCAATGCGCTTGCCATTGTCACTGATGGCACCAATGTTCTTGGTGACCTGTCCCACATTCTCTTCATGGGTGCCCAGGTTTGGCAGTGGTGGGTTGTACTCGCGTGGTGAGAGCATGTGGCTTTGCATTGCCTTGCGCACATCCTTGCTCTTTTGCAGTTTGGATGCTGAGTTCTGCACCACCCGCCACTCGCCTGCATCATCATCATCATCATCTTTCTTGCTGTTCCTGTTGTTGGTGTGCCCTCCACCACTGCTTCCACCACCACCACCACCACTGCCACCACTACTGCTGCTGCTACTTCCGCCTGCAGCAGGAGGCTCATCATCTGGCTTGTCTTCATCACTGTCACTTTCACTCTCGGATGTTGTCTCTTCTTCTTCTTCTTCTTCCTCCTCCTTCTTTTTGTGTTCCTTGTTCAGCTTGCTTTGCAGTCGGTGAGCCTCAGCCTCTGTGATTTCGCCCTTCTCCAGAGCATCAATGATTGCTCCCATTCGTGCAATAACAGTTCCTGGCCGATTGAGCAAGCGGTCTTCAACTGCTTGGCCTTGCGTCTTACCTTCCCAGCCTCAGCAGCATGCCTGCGATGGAATTCGTCATCCTCTTCATCCTCCCTTTCTCGTGTATTCTTGTGCTGCTGCTTCTGCTTCTTCTTTGTCTTCTCCTTGGGTGGTGGTGTGTCAGCCTTCTCCTTGCCTTTGCCATTGTCTTGCACATTGACATTGGCATCTCCATCATTGTCTCCATCACCCTCCTCACCTTCCTCCTCTTTCTGTTCCTCCTCCTCCTGCTGCTTTTCAATGTCCATGACATCTGGCTCCACCATCACCTTGGGTGGTGGTGGTGGCATGGCAGCACGGGCAGCCCGCTCCTCAGTAGCTCTTGCTGCAGCCCGTGGTGATTCAAGGGAAGCTGGAGCACCACCAAGTGGGACGCCAGATGATGATGATGAAGACTGAAGAGGAGGAGGAGTTGGAGAAGCAGCTACTTGTGCTGTTCCAACTGGGAACTCTGCCTGGAGGCGGCCAGACATGGTCTCCTTGGGCTTGAGCTCAATGGTGCGCTCAGCATTCTTGGTGAGCTTGCCACCCTCAAGCCACTCCCACAGGTTCTTCTCAATCTTGTCCATGTCATTCCCATCAATCACATACTTGTAGTAGATCTCAATCTCCTTGAGTGTGTTGCCTGGACCACGCATCTTGAGCATGGCAAGGTCCTTGTAGTAGTCAGCATGGATCTTGGAGAAGGCACGCAGATACTCATCAACCTCTGAATAGTAGGTGAGCGGCGTAAAGGTCTTGTGCAGACCCAGCTTGGCCAGCTTGACTTGATCCTGAGGGGCTGGCTGGCCACGGAGGAACATGTGGAACTTGCGCAGGTAGGCATCCATGGCATCGCCCTTGGCTGCAGCACTGGACATCTGTGCCAGGATCTGCTTGTAGGCATTGGACTTGGCCTTCATGCCCGCAATCCAGCGCAGGCGGTATGCCCTCACATCAGGCTGGTTGAAGGCAGCATGCACTGTTGAATTGGGATCAAGACCATGAAACACCTTCTCACTGATGAGCTTTTGTAGCTGCCTGTCCCATGCCTTGGTGGGCTGAGGGAAAGAGGGGTCTTTGGTTGGCTCTGTCTCCTCAGCCCAGCGCGCATCAATACTGCGCATCTTGTTGGCAAAAAACTCCTTGAGCAGCTCAGCCTTGCGAGCAGGTGTGGGCGTGATCATCTTCTCACTCTCACAGTCCTCGGCCAGAGGATTGGTGCCCACGCGGTAGCGCAGGAACTTGGACTTCTTGCCCTCCCAGTTATGTCCTGTGGCTGCCTCAGCGAAATCCAGTGGAGAGCCCCGGGGCGCATTTAATGCCGACTTCATCCAACGGCGCTTGAGCTTTCGTGATGCGTTGGCATAATTCAGCTGCTTGTTGATTCCCTGAATCGTTGTTGCCATTTATCCCAGTGTCGGTTGGTGGGTGAGGACGGTTTGTCATCTGCGCCTCTTTTCTTCTGTAGAGCTGCTTAGATATCCAGATGGACACACGCGACATGAGACAGGGAGGAGCACTATGGAAGGCAGCACGCATGTCGCTCTGTGACATTACGGCCAGCGAGCTGGTGGACATACTGGGCATACTCACATGGCGCCCACGCAAGGACATCTACCTCAAGCTTGCCATGGGGCAGCCCAAAGAGCACAGGCACGAGAGCCTCATGCGCATGGCCTGGGGCACCCGCAATGAGGCTGGCATCCGCGATGCAATCACGACCTGCTTTTTATGGCCCATCCTTGGCTACAAGGTGAGACAGACAGGCCTCCACATGCGTAGCCTGCTTGTTGGCGATCTCATTATTGGTGCATCACCCGATGGGCTGCTTGGCCGTGATGCATTACTCGAGATCAAGACCAGCTGCCCCAAGCCCAACATGGCTGAGGATGATGTGGTGGCAGCCGTGCCCTTCTATGATGTGCCCCAATGTCTGGCACAGATGTTTGTCTGTGGCTGCAATGAGCTCTACTATGTGCGACACAATGGGGTGCGCAAGATGGCACTCTTCAGACTTGAATTCGATGTGCAGACATGGGACTACCTCGAGAAGCTTGCCGATGCCTTCTTCAGGGAATATGTGAGGCCACAGAAGCCTCCTGGTCGCAATGTGGAATGCATGTACACGGTCAAGGTGCTTCAGGACTATGTTGTCAAGCACACCGAGCCCATGGGCGACTTTGACTACATGCCTGATGTCAGCTTTGCTGGACACTGCAGCATGTATCAAGCAGATGTGAGCAATGGGGAAGAGTGAACAAAAATATATATGTTTATATTTCTCTTCATGATGACTTGCAAGAAGGAGAAGAGAGGTCAAGACTGGCCTCAGCACGACAGAGCTGCATCCACAGCTGCTTCCCTGCAAGCGAGCTCACGCCACAGATGCCGCCCACCTGGATGGCTTCGCCCACCTCAAGGCCCATGAGGTAATAGCCCAGCACAAAGCCCACAGAGGAGCTCACAAGAGCATGCAAAATGTCATCCACACAAAAGTCCATATTGATTTTTCGTTGTAGCAACAACATTAGAATTGTCAAGCCCCCCCCCTCCTAGCTGGAGCGGCTGATGTGAAGAAGGAAGAGAACCATGGCAACAATGACACCATATTGCCAGAGATGCTTTGTTCGGCTACGGGTCATGACAGCCGGCGTTGTGTGCTCCACAGGGCCGGTCTGTCCAGTCAGTGGCACCCCTGCTACCGGCAGGCCCATCTGTGGCCTGATGACAGGGTGCATGTGCAGGGAGGGGCTGAGTGGGGCATACACTGGCCGGTCCTTCCAAGCCCTGGCTGACTAATCCATTGGGGTTTCTTTTTATTTTTGGGATGATTAGATTTGGCGCACAGCCCGCATCAACTGGGGAGGTGGGCCAGCATTTGCAGTAGAGCTGTAGGCAACAACACGATCTCCACCTGGCGTTTTGGCCACCCAGGAGAGAGGCCCATCCCTGTAGATGCTGCGGGCAATGATGGGCTCACCGTGCATGTCCAACAGGTTCCGGTAGTGCGGAGGGCCCTTGTCGAGCACAGGGCTGTCCTCTCTAGCAATGGCTTTTTTGGCATTGTATATGAGGTATACGACGGCGAGGATGGCAGCAATGATGACGTAGTCCATGTTGCTTAATCCAGCGGCGTCTGTTCTGTTGTCGGCGTTGTTTCTCTTGAGGCCTCGTTAGAATTACTCTGTGTATCACCTGCATCATCTGCAGACACCGGCACAGTTCTGCAGACAGGGCACCGGACGGAGAGCATCGACTGATAGTGCTTTGCACAGGCTGTATCGATATTGCAGTCCTCGCATATGATGACAGCCTTGTAGGTGTTTCCACAGGTGCCTCTGCACTGCCAGTTGTAGCTAGCTGAGCGGTGGAAGTTGCCATTGTAGTCTTGGAAGGAACCAATAACGCCGTTCATGTGTGGGTGTGTGAGTGCAAGCGTGGTTATTTGTCTTTATGAATATCCTTAGAAAAATCTGCCCTGATAACTCCGAAATGACACCCTCGTCCTGAAACCTTGTTACAAACCCTTGGTTAGGGTTAGGGTTAGGGTTAGGGTTAGGGTTTAGGGTTAGGGTTAGGGTTAGGGTTAGGGTTAGGGTTAGGGTTAGGGTTAGGGTTTAGGGTTAGGGTTAGGGTTAGGGTTAGGGTTAGGGTTAGGGTTTAGGGTTAGGGTTAGGGTTTAGGGTTAGGGTTTAGGGTTAGGGTTAGGGTTAGGGTTAGGGTTAGGGTTAGGGTTAGGGTTAGGGTTAGGGTTAGGGTTAGGGTTAGGGTTAGGGTTAGGGTTAGGGTTAGGGTTAGGGTTAGGGTTAGGGTTAGGGTTAGGGTTAGGGTTAGGGTTAGGGTTAGGGTTAGGGTTAGGGTTAGGGTTAGGGTTAGGGTTAGGGTTAGGTTAGGGTTAGGTTAGGGTTAGGGTTAGGGTTAGGGTTAGGTTAGGGTTAGGGTTAGGGTTAGGGTTAGGGTTAGGGTTAGGGTTAGGGTTTGGGGTTAGGGTTAGGGTTAGGGTTAGGGTTAGGGTTAGGGTTAGGGTTA
>JANDJZ010000919.1:0-10824 GCA_027943245.1 Acanthamoeba sp. SK_2022b | reverse complement strand
GGGCAGCGGCGCGCCCCGCGCCCCCGCGGTCGGTCGGGGAGGCGAGCCCGAGCTGCCCAGCATCGCCTCCCCGCTCTCCTCCCCGCTGTACGACGAGTAGATCAGGCCCGGCAGAGGTTCCACCTGGATCGGCTCCTGCACCACAGCGACCATCAGCATCAACCTCCTCCTTCTGGTAATGGTGATAACGATGACGACGATGATGGCGTACGGGAGCGGGCGAACAGAGCTCGGCGGCGGAGAAGTAGCCGCCGCCCGGGACATTGCTGGTGGAAGGCCACTGCGCTCCACAAAAACGGGACGAGTGTGCGTGAGTACATGTAACGAGAAAGACACACGTCGCACATGCGCGCGGGAAAGGCGTACGTCGTCGTCCTCCTCCTCTTCCTCCTCTTCGTCATCCTCCTCCTCCTCCTCTTCGTCGTTCTCTTCTAATTGGTCGTCGTTATTTTGGTCAACATGTACGACGTGGTCCGTTGGCGTGTCGTTGGCCGCCGCCTCCTCTTGTGCGGGGCTGATCTCGATGATGCTGGGCACCGCTGCTGCGCGCGCACGAGCGAGAGCGAGGGCGAGGTGGGTGAGCGCTTCGCGGGGGGGTGAGAGGGGAGGGACCACGCACCCACGCGCGCCCGCTTGTAGGCTGGCGCGTTGCCCGTCGAGCAGCGGAGGCCCATTCGACCTGCGCGCCGAGTCACAAGGACGGCCCTCGTGAGGGAGGTGGCCTCTGGTGTCTGGAGGGAGGAGGGGGCTCTTTGCGGGAGGCAGGCGCACCAGAGGCCATGGCCGGGGGAGGCACGGCGGCAGCTGCCGAGGAGGCGAAGGATGAGAAGGAGGAAAAGGAGGAGGAGCGGACAATGGCTGGCTCACAGGGCTCCAACTCGTCTTCTCTTCGTCTCTTCTTCCCGACATCGTCCGCCTCACCGTTGTGAGCGCTCTGCAGCCAATTAGGATGGATTTATTAAAAATTAATTAAAATCAAAACGCTTGGCCTGACAGATCGATGAACCCGTACCATCTTCCTACTGAAGAAATATAAATATTGCTCCAATATGACTGACCAGAATTTGTATAACCTTATCCTGTCTATCAAAATAATTAATTTTCAATTTTTTCCCTGCATTAAGGTGGCGCCAGCGGTGGCACAGCCGTTAGCCGGAAAAAACACAGAGCTGACCAATGGCCGTGGCATGCCTCGGATGGCGAGCATTCTCGTCGCCCCAGGCATACCGAGAAGCTCCCGCATAGCGCCATACCTCCACGCGCCACCGCCAGCCAGGAGAAGAACGAAGGGCAGCCACATAGCATAGCCCACATACCACCATACCAAGGTACTCGTGTGCGGGGCAAGGCCGGCGCTTCGCGCTCAAATCTACATTCAAGTAGAATGCCAACGCGCTGCCATTTTTAATTCATTAGTTTGTAGCAAATGGCTGGGCGATAATCTGCCCGAGAGTGATGCCCTCATCTTCTAAGGCGTCTTCTACTTCGCTATGGAAATGCGCAGAAAGGAGATTGGCACTCGCGTTGAGGGAGAGGATATACTAGATCAATCGAATCAAGAGGAACAGATATGTCGGCAGTAGAGGGCGTGTGGTCGAAGGACATTGAGGAGGCGTTCGAGGAGGCACTGGCAGTCTACCCGCCGTGCGGCCGCCGCAAGATCATTCTGTCCGATGAGGGCAAGATGTATGGTACGAGCGTTACACTTTCACAAACTGTTGTGAATTTGAGTATAATATGTGATTGTCGATTCTAACAAATCTCGCCTCTTCAGGACGCAACGAACTCATTGCACGTTACATCAAGATGCGCACCGGCAAGACGCGGACGAGGAAGCAGGTGTCGAGCCACATCCAGGTGCTCTCGCGCAAACGCGGCCGGGAACACGTCAAGGCCAACAAGTCGGTCCTCCCGGGCACACAGCAGGTACCCTCTCCCTCCGCTCTTTGCTCCGCGCCCGCATCATCTCACGCGCCACGCCGGCCAACACACAGACGACCCTCAACGACCCGAACATGGGCGCGCCCGTGTCCCCGCTGAGCTCGCCCACCGGCAACGGCGCCGCGGGCCTGGGCTACAGCCCCATGACCTGTACGCCCGTGCCCTCCCCCTCCCCCCATCCACTCACCGGCCCGCTCGCTCACTCCCGCGCGCGGTGGCCGCAGATGGCATCTTCAACACACCGGTCGGGACCAGCATGAGCACTCCCTCGCACACGCACTCCCTGGCCCGCCCCGGCTTCAACGCGAGCGCCTTCAAGGACGCCGGCATGACGTACGGACACGGCCCCCCGTGGCACGCGCTGGGAGCGTCTCAGCTCAAGGCCTCTCTCTCTCTCTCTCTCTGTGTGTGTGTGTGTGTGTGTGTGTGTGTGTGTGTGTGTGTGTGTGTGTGTGTGTCGGTGGCGTTGGCGGCGAGCAGCATGTCACAGGGCGAGGAGCCGCAGCCCTTCCCGACGCTGTCGCTCAAGGTTACCGACGTGCCGCTCAAGCTGACCCTCGCCGATCTCACCGCGTTCATCGAGTACGACGACGGCGACGAGCACGAGCGACGCACGGTACACACACACGTCGTGTGCGTGCTGATTGGGCAGAGATGACATGTCTCTGACACACACACACACACACACACACACACACACACACACACACACACACACACACACACACAGCACGTGTTGGTGGGCACGAAGAACGTCTACAGCCTGCTGACCTCGCCCCACCTGGGGGCGGTCGACGTGCGATCAGTCTACGGCAAGTTCCCCGGCCTCCAGCAGCTCTACCACCGAAGCGCCAACAAGGACTCGTTCTTCCTCATCAAACTCTTTGTACGTCGACTGCCTCCCGCGGAACCGCGCGTGCGGCTTGCTGACTCACTCGTGTCGCTTGTTGTGTGTGTGCGTGTGTGGTGTGTGGTGTGTGTGTGTTGCGTGCTGTAGGTGGACCTGGACATGCCGGGGCCGGGCTGCTTCTACGGCTTCTCGGCGGTGTACCAGGCCAACAGGGCCGACGCGTCGGCCAAGGTCGTGACGAAGCTCTTCTCCGGCGGCACGCCCGTGCTCGAGAAGATCCAGATTGCTATCACCCAGCACGATGCGGCCTGCTACTTCAACCGGTACGCTCACCTCTCCCCCCCCCCCTTTCCACACACACACACACACACACACACTGGACTCATCGAGCGTGGTTGTCCCGGCAGGGTACCGCTGTGCGAAGGGCTGGTGAGCCTCATCGAACAGCTCCGCACGCTGCAGGGCGACCGAGCGGCCGCCAACATGCACCTCTCTGGCCTGTCTGCCCTTTTGGTACGCCTGTTCGAACCCGCGTGTCTTGCGCGCGCGCGCGTGTCGTGTGCATTTTGTTGTGCGTTTTGATTGGGTCGACTGACCTCTGCGCAGTCGGTGTACGAGCGCGGGACGCACCAGCTGGTGTTCTGCGCGGGGATCGTGTTCGAGGCCGTCGAGAGCTCGCTGATGCCCCAGGTCCTCGCCTATCGTCTGACCAATCCCGAGGCGTGATCCCTCCTCCCCCCGCTACCGAAACGACGGCCAGGCCAGGGCAGAGAGAGAGAGAGGACAACGCAGAGCAACAACGACAACAGCACGAAGTGGGAAGGGGAGAGGCAGCACAGGCTGGAGTGGTGTGTAGATACGTAACCAACCAATAGAAATTTTCAAGCTTCCAAACGCAACAATGCTACTTTGCTGTTGGCTGTTCATTGAGTGTCATTGGGTGCTGTGGGGCTGTGTAGTCATTCTTTTTCAAGTGAAATGTCTGTACAATACAAAGTGGACCTTCTTCCCTTCTTTATCACTCTCCCTCTTTCCCATAGCTGCTTGTGTTGCTCTTGCTCTCATCAAGCTCTGCAGGCACAACAAAGCCACAAAGGGTGAGGAATGCGCCAAGGAATGCGCGTAGCGGGGGAGAGAGGGCGTACAGGCCGACTGTGAGCATGAGCTTGGTGATGATGATGTCTTGGACGGCGTTGAAGACGACGCGGGCGTTGTTGGTGTCGGTGGCGCAGGTCTCGTGGGTGTAGATGGTCTTGCGCTTGGGCGACAACGACTTGTTGCTTTCCGTGAAGCGCTTGGTGATGTATTCGAGGGCCTCCTTGTACTCCTGCTTGCCCTTGTAGGTCTTGAAGCACACGCTGAGCTTGACCTTCTTGATCTTGGCCTCGAAGAGGTCCTTCTTGTTGAGGAAGAGTATGACCGGCGTCTCGTGGAACCACTGGTTGTTGATGATGTCCGAGAACAGGTGCAGCGACTCTCTCATCCGGTTGGTCACGCCGTCCTCCTCCAGCACGCAGTCGTACTCGGAGAGCGACGTGATGAAGATGATGGCCGTCACGCCCTCGAAGCAGTGGATCCACTTCTTGCGCTCGTTGCGCTGCCCGCCTACGTCGACCATGCGGAACGACACCTTGCCCGACTCGAACTTGGTCTCGATGATGCCCGTCGTCTTCTTCCTCAGCCGCAGGATGTCCGCCTCCGTCGGGATGTAGTCGTCCGCCGCGATGCGGTCCAGCTCCTGGAAGAAGTACTCGGCCGAGTCGTTCAACTAGACAAGAGGCAGGCGCACGACGTCAGACCACGCGCTTGCGAATCCTCGAGCGTCAACCAGACACGAGGCGTTGCACGCACCGAGAACTCGTTGCGGCGCTCGTAGGCGCTCTGGATGGCGGGGTCGGCCCAGACCGACTTGATGTAGTCGACGATCTCGCTCGTGAGATCGTTGTCGTTGGTGAGGTCCAGTTGGTTCAGCGCGTCGGCGGCCTCCTGGTTCTCGTCGGCTAGCTTCACGCCTTCCGCCTGGTACTTCTCGACGGCCTACGTGTAGAGATTGGAATTTCAATTTACAGAGATTGAGAGCAGAGACAGTGTTGTTGAATGGGGGGGGGGATATTACGGCGAGAAGCTTCTTGATGGAGTCGAGGATGTTACAGTAGATGACGGGCCGTTGGGTCAGGCGCTCTTCTTCCGTGAAGCCGTTCTTGTGGATGATCTGCATCTGCTTGGCAAAGGTGCTCTTGCCGGACTCGCCCGCCCCCAGCAGGAGCAGCTTGACCTCGGCGTTGTTGCCCCTCTTCTCCGCCTTCAGCTCGGAGTCTATCTTCTTCGACATCTCCCTCGCCTCCCTCTCCTCCTCTGTCATCGCGCTGGCCCCGCAACCCATCTCGCTCTGCCTCTCGTCACTGTAATTATGTGCTCTCGAGAGTTATTATCTATCTCTTCTCCTCTACCAGTCCAGCCGTGGAAGTAGAGAAGAAAAAGATGATTGAGTAGAGATACGACGACGAAGAGTTGCGACGGACGCCAGCAAGGTGGGAAAGCCCTCCGCACAGCACATGAGCACTTTCCTTTTCAGTTCGGGTATTCAACCGACGCCCGGTTTTAACCTAGCTCAGCCACGTGCCGCAAACAGGTTACCTGTCAACCAACATTACCAAGAAAGGAAAAATTGCATTTCTTTAACATGAAAAACAAAATTAATTCTATATTTCAATGGTTGGAATACAAACTCAAAGAGTTGAGGAAAATCAAAGGATAGATAAATAACACAAAAATAATGGACCGGCACCGGCCTGTATCATCATCGTCGTCATCATCATCATCAATCGGGAGGGTTCAACCGTAGACGTGGGCTACGATCGCCACCGTGGCGAAGAAGAGCCCACAACCCGAAAACAGCAGCACGTCGTACCTGCCACACGCGCAGGCGCGAACATCAGCCAACCGCACACGCGGGGGGGGGGGGTAGAAGAGGGAAAGGCGCACTTGGCGGACTTGGGTTGGAAGGTGACGGTCGGGATGGGCTTGGCGGCGTGGGCCGGGCGCGAGGCCATGCGGCGCATGTGGGCAAAGTGGTGGGACAGCGCGCTCCAGAAGCTCTCGTGCTCATAGTAGGGCAGCCCAAACTCCTCGCACGTACGCTGTGGCGCGCGCGAGCCACGTCAGCAACATGTTCTCTCTCTCTCTCTCTCTCTCTCTGTGTGTGTGTGTGTGTGTGTGTGTGTGTGTGTGTGTGTGTGTGGCACCTTGACGATGGGGGCGATGTAGGGCAGGTGGGTGTGGGCGACGGTCGGGAAGAGGTGGTGCTCGATTTGGAAGTTGAGGCCGCCCGAGAGCCAGGTGGCGAGCGGGTTGGAGGTGGAGTAGTTGGACGAGCCAAAGACCTGGCACTTGGCCCAGTCGTTGTCCACGTTGCTCTCCTCGGGGAAGGCCACGTCGTCGGCCAGGTGGGTCACCACGAACTGCAGCGCGAACGCGTACGACGCCACGCAGAACGTGACCGCCATGCACAGCAGGCCGTAGAAGGTCCCGTGCAGGTAGCACGGCAACAGGATCACCTGCACGTCCACCAGACGACAGCGGCGATGGTCAGCACAGTGCAAGAGAGCACACACACACACACACACACACACACACACACACACACACACACACACACACACACGAGAGAGATAGAGAGATGGCACACGACACGCACCCACATGGGCAGGAGAGCCTTGGTGATGGCGAAGAGGACGAGGTAGGAGGTCGGCGGGGTGTACATGGGGATACTCCTACGCCAGGTCGCGACGGGGTCGCACGTCAGTCGCGCAGGCGCGCGCAGCGTGGGCTTTGGGGATTGAAGGGAGGGGGGAGGGAGGAGGCAACGAACCTGTACTGGCCCTTGAGCACGAACACGATGTCGGAGAGGTACCACTTGTAGACGACGAACGGGTAGAGGAGCCACACATAGTAGTGCTGGAACCGATGGTAGGCGCGCCACGGTTGCGACGGGTGGTAGCGCACTATGGGGTAGGCGGTTGTGGCGTCGGGGTCCTCCGTGGTGTTGGTGTACTGGTGGTGGCCGATGTTGTGCTCGTGCTTCCATACGAGCGAGCTGCTGCCCATCATGTCCATCACCTGCGCACGGCGTAGTAGTAGCGGCGTGACGTGAGCGCTTCGGGCGCTTTTTCTCAGCGGGAAGGTGAGGAGGGGCACGCACGAGAGAGGCCAGCTTGCTGACGGTGGGGTTCTGGGAGAAGGCGCCGTGGGCACCGTCGTGCATCATGACGATGCCAAACTGCGAGTAGAACCAGCCCATGAAGACGCAGCCCAGCAGGTTGCCCTGGATGTAGCCAATATATCTGCACGCGTCACAACATGTTGCAGTATAAGAAGCCCAGTGGTTCGAGCGAGTAGAAGATGGAGCAGAGACAAGCGACTACTCGAGAGTTTCAAATTCCGTAAAGCCACAGGCGGTTTGGTGGGCGGAACAGAAGAATTCGAGACAGCTGCGTAGCGAGAAGGGAGCGTACAGAGAGAGGAAAAAGAGGAAGATGGTCTGGAAGGCCTGGACCCACAGCCACGGCGAGCCCTGCCTGGAGATCTTGTTGTCCTTGAAGTAGGCATCCACGCGCTCCTGCAACACGTCGTAGAACGGACTGCAGATCACACAACAAGACCGTGAGTGTCCGAGCCACACAACCCATTACGCCAGAGCTAGCGCCAAAGGACATGGACAACAGACCTTGCCCAGGTGTACTGGAAGTTCGTGCTGGGTCGCTGGAGCTCGCCGATGTAATACTGCTCACAAAAGAGGCAAAACGAGTGTGCTTAGCATCACTGAACATCACATTTCTCGCGTAATAATCATAATAATAATTGATTATTATTATTTGTGCTGCCCACACGTGTTGCGTTCCGGGCGGTAACCCAGCCCAACGCACACGGGGCAGCCGAAACGTGGAAGGAGTTGGGACGTGCCTTGGCCAGAATGGTGTTGGTGCGAGCTGGATGCTACGTCTTGAATAGGACAGTGGCGTCCCTGCCCACCCCTGGATTTGATGAAAAGGTTTAATGCAATTCAAGAATAATAATCGTAATAAAGAATAATACACAAATAAATCACTGAGCACTGGGGCACCTTGGTGTATGAGGTCGCCACCAGGGTGGCGCCCCGAGAGGACAAAGGAGGAGACGTCATAGACGGAATCGCCCACCGCCACCCAGTAGCTCTCGGGGCCCTTGTGCTGGCCCACCTCCTCCAACGTATACACCTTACAGTACTTCTTCTTGCTCGCCTCCTCTTCCTCGCGGGCTTCTTGCTGCTGTGTCGAGATCTTTATGCTTTCATCTTGCACTTCGTGAAGACGCTTCGTGGGGAGCCATCCAGGCGAGTCGAGACCGAGCACGCAGTCGCCACTTCGCAGCCCAGGCGCCACGAGTGCAGTTGCCATTCTTGTTGTCGTTTCCATGTCTGACCCCTTTCAATCTTCTGCACACTCTGCAGATTCTAGTGGAGATGCCGCTCCACGAGCGTGATTGGAAAGCAAGAGGTAGAGTGGAAGAAGACGGCAACAACAAGAGCTGCAGCGAACGACGAGGAGCAAAAGGAACAAAGTGCCCCAGTCAGCTCCGTTGGGCCCTGTGGGCGTCCGGAGTCGAACCAGTGACGCGGAACCAAAGCGACGGGCTCCAAATTAGTGACCCACGCCGACCGCTCGGAACGCCACCACAGGGACAGGAGTACAACGCCGACCGCGGCTCGGCGAGCGGAAGGACCGGCACTGCACGCGAACACCCTCCCCATATCCGTGTGGGGCAGTGTGGCTTCTGCTGGAGGCAACCACTGGGCCACACAGAATGATGGCGCACGGAGGTAAGAGCTCTCTCATGGTCGTGTAAGGAGTAACATGTTCCAATTACTACAGTTGATGGACCCACAACCTCAAGACGGGGAAGAGGGAGCCACAAGAGGTCCACTGAGGCGATTTATGTATTTTATTATTATAATTTTTCCAAATCCGGGTAATATCCGAGAACAAGTTTACGCCCGAGGATATTGGTTGGGAGAATGCGGCGCCGTCTCTTCTTTCTTTCTCTCCTTCTCCTCCCCATCGTCCAGCCCCCTTCCGTGTGTGGCTTGATCCCTTCGATTTAACCATGTCGACCGCCAAGAAGACGTACGTCGGCCGTCACCTTGCCCCTTAGGAGGCTGTCCCGCGCATAAGCTGCGCTTGCAAGAATGTGTGAATTACGGGTGTTAATTTGCGACTGTAAATGTGCAGCGGAACCGCGGTGCCCCCCGTGCCCGAGACCCTCCTCAAGAAGAAGCAGCACAAGGAGGCCGCCGCCGCGCGCCTCACCAAGCGCAAGGCTGAGGCTGCCAAGGCCCGCCGCAACAAGAGGAAGCTCATCTTCAAGAAGGCTGAGAAGTACATCAAGGAGTACCGCTCGCAGGAGCGCTCGCTCATCCGCGCTCGCCGCACTGCCAAGTCGGCTGGCCACTTCTTCGTCGAGCCTGAGGCCAAGGTCGCCCTCGTCGTCCGCATCCGCGGGTACATTTTTGTCCATCCATTCAATTTCCTGAAATATTTGTTGCCCTCCACCTTGCTTATCTCTTGCTCCTTTTGCTCCGCAGTATCATGGGTGTGGATCCCACCACCAGGAAGATCCTCCAGCTCTTCCGTCTCCGCCAGCTCAACAACGCCACCTTCGTGAAGCTCAACAAGGCCACCATCAACATGCTTCACCGCGTAGAGCCCTACATTGCCTACGGGTACGCACGCACTTGCACCTCCACGACCCCCCCCCTAATCATGCATGCTGACGTTTTGGCAAATTTGGCCTACAGTTACCCCAACCTGAAGACCGTGAGGGAGCTCGTGTACAAGCGTGGTTTTGCCAGGATCAACAAGCAGCGCATCCCCATCGTCGACAACTCGATCATCGAGGGCAAGCTCGGCAAGTACGGCATCATCTGCGTGGAGGATCTCATCCACGAGCTCTACACCGTGGGCCCCAACTTCAAGAAGGCCAACGCTTTCCTGTGGCCGTTCAAGCTCTCCAACCCCCGTGGTGGCTTCACCAAGAAGGGCACTCACTTCGTCGAGGGCGGCGACGCTGGTAACCGCGAGTCTCACATCAACACCCTCGTCCGCAGGATGAACTAAGAGAAGAGTTCACTTGACAAGTAAAAAAACGAAACCGTGTGCAGCCTGCTTCATCTTCGATCTTGTTGATGTTGTGTACATGACGAAGGGCTGGTGGTGACCCACGCCAGTTCGGAGCGAAAGGGAAACAAATAAAACCAAACAAAAAACTACCAAATCGATCAAGCATGTCTAGACAGCTGCTTGCATATCTTGATTGCGGAAGATCGAGATCAAGTTGATCACAGAGCACCGTTTGAAGAACATCTTTGTTTGTACAAGAGGGAGAGGACAGGAACGAGGGGAGGGCCGTCGGCCGACGTTACAAAGAGTGAGGGAGGGCGTGCTGCTGCTGGCCCTGCTGGTGCGGCTGAAGCACGCCCGATGGGGGGAGGGAGGTAGAGGCAAGCACGTTGGGCGATGTCGCCGATGATGGAGTGGATGAAGTCGCCGAGGGCGTGGTCGCGGTGGTGGTGGTGGTGGTTGCCGACGGCGCGTGGAGAGCGGCCGGATCGAGCTCCGTGATGGCCGTCACCGTCGCGCTTCCCATGGGCGCCGCCGTCCCCGTCGAGGAGGTGTCCGCCATCGTCGTCGGCGCGTACGATTCCACGAGCTCGGCCGTCGTCGCTCTCTGTCGTTGTTCCCAATAAACAAATAAAATTAATTATTTAAACAAAAATAAATAAATAAATAAATAAATAAATAAATAATAAGGTAAAGGAAAGCAGCGAGCGTACATGTACATGGGCGGAGATGAATTCGGCGGCCTCGCCTCCGGGCGGGGTAGTGGCCTGCAGGGGCGCCAGCTCGACCACATGCATGACCATGAACTGGGGCGAGATGTTCTGCATCGTTTCATGTCGTGTCGTTGGTGGTCGTGCGCGCGTCAGCCACCGCCACACG